>JAHRHZ010000089.1:9408478-9420338 GCA_024137785.1 Ginglymostoma cirratum
CCCCCCCCCCCCCCCCACACACACACTCTCACTTCTTCCCCCCCACCAAACGCACTCTTCCTCTCACTCTTCCCCTCCTTCCATACACATACAAAACTGTGGGGTGAATTTGCATTGGCAGACTTGTATTTGTATATACATTGTGTTTTGTTCAAAAATCACACAGGTCAATGTGGCATTTTATAATTTGGTATTTTGGAAATAAAACCCGTCTGGCTCCAAGTTAATACACAGCCAGATTCTGTACAAGGCCTCACACCTAAAATGCAGTGTCTGACCTGAGATGTCACCTCTGGTATACCGATAAACCTTTATTTATCTCGGCGCTGTGACTTGAAAGAAATTCTCAAATTTGCATATTAATTCTTTCTAACTGATTAAAGATTTCACAGACATCTTAGGTTTGTTCAATGCATTCACGTCAGTTCTACGACCCTTTGATCTTTTGCTTATAAATTCTGTGTCTGATGCCCTATCTCTCACTGGCACCTGAAGGAGTGAGACTCTGAAAGCTTGTGTTTTCAAACAAACCTGTTGGACTATAAACTAGTGTCACGTGATTTTTGACGTTGTCCACCTTAGTCCAATACCAGCATATTCACATCATAGAAAATTTGAAGTGCATGGAATAGGAATTCAGCCTCTCCTTATAACTCAAACCCTCAAATCCTGGTAACATTCTTCTCTGAATCCTCTCCAATTTAATAATATCCTTCCTATAACAGGGTGACCAGAACGGCACATGGTATTCCAGAAGAGGCCTCACCAATGTCCTGTAAAACCTCAAAATAACGTCCCAACTCCTGTATTCAAAGGTCTGAGCAATGAAGCAAGCATGCTAAATGCCTTCTTAACCACCCTACCTGTGATGTAACTTTCAATGAGTTATGTACCTGAATCCCTGGGTCTCTCTATTCTACAACACTAGCTGGGGCCTTACCATTAATTGTGTAAGTCCTGCCCTTGTTTGTTTTACCAAAATGCAATACCTTGCATTTCCTTAATTCATAAATGATAGTATGGTCATTGCTACTCATAATGTCCCCCTCTTCCAAGCTCCAAGTATCTTTCTCACATCTATCCCTACAAAATGTTTAAAGGAAGATCCATCACACATATTCTGTGATCATTTGCTCCCGTATTTCTCTATAAAGTGAGTAACTATATGTAATGGCACTGGCATAGCCTCAACTCCCTTCTAACTCTTTTTGTAGAGCATCTGCGCTCTGTACGTGACAAACAACAACACTTTCCGGTCTCTCCCTTCCATTCCCTGGGTGACATGTTCATCCTGGGCCTCCTGAAGTGTCACAATGATGCCACCCGGAAACTGAAGGAGCAGCACCTCATATTTGCCTCGGGAGCCTACAGCCCAATGGCCTAAATGTGGACTTTACCAGTTTCAAAATCTCCCCACCCCCCTGCCGCATCCCATGGCCAACACTCCCTCTCATCCCCACCTCCTTGACCCGACACAACCTATCCATCCTCTCTCCCACCTATCCACTCATCCCACCTCACTGACCAATCCCCACCACTCCCTACCTGCACTCACCTATCACCATCCCACCTACTTTCCCCAGCCCCACCCCTCCTCTATTTATTTCCGAGCTCCCCTCTGCCTCCCCATTTCTGAAGAAGGGTCCCGACCCGAAATGCCAGCCTTCCTGCTCCTCTGATGCTGCCTGGCCTGCTGTGTTCATCCAGCTCCACACTTTGTTATCTCTGACTCCAGCATCTGCAATTCTTGCTATCTCCTCTTTAACTCTGTTAACTGGAAAACAATACTTGGAGATAGACATTAGTGAGGTAGCGAAACCCAAAAAGAAATGCAAAGGGAGGCGCTTGCAATTCTCCACACACTGTGTCCCTGATCTCAGCCATGAATAGTCTCAATGTTAGCTAATACTAAGTGGTTCCTTACAGGGAAAAAGGAGAATTGGTGAGAGATACCCTCGACAGTACAGCAAAGATCAGGAACATAATCGTCTGAGGATGGCACAGAAGAAGAAGGAGTCCATTTCAGGGAAATGATGATGTCATAGTATTGTCACTGTAATGGTAATCCAGAGACCCAGGTAAATGTTCTGGGGACACAGGTTCAAGGTGCGAGGGGGAAAGTTTAAAAGAGATGTGCAAGGCAAGTTTTTCCACACAAAGGGTGGTGAGTGCCTGGAACATGCTGCCAGAGGAGAGGGTGGAAGTAAACACAATAGCAGCATTCAAGAAGCACCTGGACGAATACATGAATAGGAAGGGAATAGAGGGATACGGATCCTGTAAGTGAAGACAGATTTAGCATAGAAGGGCGATATGTGGCAGCGCAGGCTTGGAGGGCCGAAGGGTCTGTTCCTGTGTTGTATTGTTCTTTGTTCTTTGAATGCTGCCATGGCAGATGATGGAATTTGAATTCAATAAAAATCTGGAATTAAGAGTCTAATTGCAACCATGAAACTATTGTTGTAAAACCCCATTTGGTTCACTAATGTCCTCTAGGGGAGGAAATCTGATCTCCTTACCTGGTCTGGCCTACATACAAATCCAGACACACAGTAATGTGGTTGACTCTTAACTGCCATCTGAAACAGCCTAGCAAGTAATTACTACAAAAAAGAAATGGAACTGGACAGACAACCTGGCAACAATGGCAAAACAGCCCTGTCAACCCTGCGAAGTGTCCTAGGTGCTGGAGCCAAAATTGAGAGTTATCTCACAGACAATCAAGCAACACCTGACACAGTCAGTCATACTCAGGGAATCATACCTTACAGACAATGTCCTAGGCACCATCCCTGGATATGTCCCACCGGCAGGATAGTCTTAAAAGAGTTGACGTCACAGTGATATAGCATCGGGAGGGAGTTGCTCTGGGAGTCCTTAACATTGACTCCAGACCTCATGATGCCTATTGGGCATCAGGTCAAACAGAAACAAAGAAACACCCTGCTGATTACCACATACTACCTTTTGGTTCTAAAGAAGTCATATCAGACTCAAAACATTAACTTTGTCTGTCTCTTCTCAGATACTGCTAGACCAGCGCTTTTGTTTTTATTTTAGATCTCCAGCATGTGTAGTATTTTGCTTTTATTTAAGCCAGGTGATCAACCCTGATTTAATGAAGAATGCAGGAGAACATGCCAGGAGCAGCACCAGGCATACCTAAATATGGTCAACTTGGTGAAACTACAAACAGAACTCTTTGCATAAAGTATCAAAACACCATAAGTAGCAATTGATAGACCCAAGAGCTAAGTGATTCCATGACTAACAAATCAGACCCGAGATCTGCAGTCCTGTCACATCCAGTTGTGAATGATGACAGGCAATGAAACAACTCACTGAAAGAGTTAATAATGGAATTACTCAATGATGGAATGGCCCAGCACATCAGTGCAAAACACAAAGCTGAAGCATTTGCAACAACCTTCAGCCAGAAGTACCAAGTAAAGGATTTATCTTGGCTCCTCCAGCAGTCCCAGCATTGCAGATATCAGTCTTTAACCAATCTGGTTCACCACATGATATCAAGAAACATGTAACAGGAGTGGGTAATGCAAAGGCTCAGGATCTCGACAATATTCCAGCAATAATCTTGAAGACTTGTGTTCCAGAACTAGACATGTCCCTAGCTAAGCTTTTCCAATACAGCGACAATACTGGCATCTACCTGGCAGGGATGTCCTGTCTACAAAAAGCAAGAAAAATCGAACCCAGCAATTACCGTACCCTCAGGCTACTCTCAATCATCAGTGAAGTGATGTGAACAGTGCTAACAAGCAGTGCTTAGCAATAACCTGTTCAGTGACAATCAGTTTTAGTACCACCAGGGCCACTCAGCTTCTGATCTCATCACAACCAGACAAAAAAAGAGCTAACTCCAGGAGTGAGATGAAAGTGACTTCCTTTGACATCAAAGCCATACTTCACCAAGTGTAGCATAAAGTAGCCCTAGTAAAACTACAGTCAGTGGGAATCAGGCAAAAACTCTCTGCTGGTGAGTCATACCTAGCATAAAAGGTAGTTGTGGGTTGTTGGAGGTCAGTCATTTCAGCTCTGCTGGAGTACCTCAGGGTAGTGTCTTTGGTCCAACCATCTTCAGTTGCTTCATCAATTACCTTCCGCCCATCATAAGGTCAGAAGAAGAATGGTGACTGATAATTGCACAATATTCAGTGCCATTCATGACTCTTCAGGTACTGAAGCAGTTCCATGCCCAAATGTAGCAGGGCCTGGACAATATCTGGGCTTAAGCTGACAACTGGAAAGTAACATTTGTCTCACGTGAATACCAGGCAATGACCACCTCCAACAAGACAGAATCTAACCATCGCCCTGTGACATTCAATGGTGTTACCATCACTGAATCCCCCACTATCAACATCCTGGGGGTTACCACTGACCAGAAGCTGAACTGGATTAGCCATTTAAACGCAGTGGCTATAACAGTAGGTCAGAGGCTAGGAATTCTGCAGCGAGTACCTCCCTCCTGACTCCCCAAAGCCCATCCACCATCTGCAAGGCAAAAGTCAGAAGTGTGATGGAATACTCCCCACCTGCCTGGACGAGTGCAGCTCCAACAACACTCAAGCACCTTGACACCATCCAGGATAAAGCAGCTGCTTTATTGGCACCACATCCACAAAAATTCATTCACTCCCTCCACCAGCAATGCACAGTGTCACATCTTCCAAACCCATGACCACTTCCATCTACTAAGATGAAGGCAGCAGATACATGGGAACACCACTCTGTGCAAGTTCCTCTCAAAGCCATTCACCATTTGGACTTGGAAGTATATCACCATTCCTTTCGTGTCGTAGAATCATAGAATCCCCACAGTGCATGAAGAGACCATTCAGCCCATTGAGACTGCACCAACCCTTTGAAGTGTATCCCACCCAGACCCAGACGCTACCCTATCCCCATAACCCCACATTTACCATGCCTAATACACCTAGCCTGCATATTCCTGGACACTACAGACAATTTAACCTGCCCAATCCACCCGACCTGCTCATGTTTGGTCTGTGGGAGGAAACTGGAGCACCTGGTGGAAGCTCCACTCAGACAGTCACCCAAGGGTGGAATCGAACCTGGGTCCCTGGTGCTGTGAGGCAGCAGTGCTAACTACTGAGCCACCGAGCTGCCAAGTCAAAATCCTGAAATTTTCTCCATAATGGAACTGTGGGTACCCCTACAACAACAAAAAAAAGTTAGCCAATCAAGAAGGCAGCTTACCAAGACCTTCTTAAGGGCAACTATTGATGGGCATCAAATGCTAGCCAAACCAGTGGCATACACGTCCCATGAATGACTAAAGAAAAAAAATGGTCCAGAGTCTACAGCAGCTCAAGAATCGTTATTCATAGTGATATCTCTTTTACTATCAATTTGGGATTGTTTTAACTTCTGATGCTGTTTCACTGGGACAATATAAACTATATAGAATTGGCCTCATGTTATATACATGCTTGAAAGAAGTCGAAAGAGGTATCCAAAAAGCAACCAGTCTGATAGAGGTAAAATTACCTCCACTGTGTTTGGTCAGGTAACGTTGTTGGAAAATTTTAGCCAGGGACCACCAGAGGAAAACAATTTCAAAATATAAAATTTACCAGATATAGACTTATGTCAGGCATTTCAAAAGTATATTCATTCATATGCTTAGTTAAGTAAAGCAGAGTTGATGTGATGGCCAAGTGGGTAAAGGTAGCAGGCAAGTTAAGACAATACCACAGATTCTCTGTCTGGGCTGTATTTATTGGACATATCTAGGAGCCTCTTCACTCTCAAAAGGAGAAGCGACAAATGCCTGGTCCTCAGTGAGGAGCAACGATAGTGCCTTCTGTCATTTTCTTCCTCTTCAGATTCCGTACAGCTGCTGTATCTGAGGGTTATCTGAATTTTACAACCAACTGGGTTAGGACGTAAACACATTTACTGCATCCTGCCAAAGACAGATTATCTATTTCACAGTGAAGGGCATAAAAGCAGGAAACCTGACTACGATTGCACAGTCAAGTTGCTAACACTGAGTAAGATAGCCCACTGATGAGCCCCTTTGCACACATGGGACTTTTACACACACAGACACACACACCCCCAACCTGCCCAACACACCTACCTTTGATTTCTGGAAGAATTTGTGCTTCAGAAGCTCTGCTGCTGTAGGCCTGAAAAACAAAGTTTACAGAGTAAGTTGGGACTCATGCAGCAATTTGAAACAAGCTTGGTCTAGTCTGAGCAGAATGTGACATAATATGCTACATCTGAGGTATTCCCCAGACTGCTAAACTACTGGTTGAAGGACAGGCAACATTCAGAGATCAGCATCACATTTGAGGCAAAAAGTGGATTTCACAAACTGTTCACAGACTCCATGGAATGGTGACATGACAGCAATTAGCTCTTTCTTTACCACCTCCTTCAAGCCTTTATTTGCCGTGGCATTTATTGATGGAGGGAGTAGGCTTACAGCATGCTTCCAGGCCTCTGCCAAACTACAGACACACAAAATGCATCCAGTCATATTGAAACACTGGACAATCAAACTCTAACAATGGATAGTCAAATTCAATGGAGTGAATTCCTTAAATGTTTATCAACATCAACTCAACACAAGCTTTTTCTGTAACTAAATACAATCTAATCAGCAACAATGGCAGAATATTTGTGTCAATGCTGCATATGTGCTCTGTCCAAGTAATGACTGGCTCCCAGCTGTAAAGTTAGTGACTGGTGCTTTTCCATTTTGCATTCTGAAAAAGCATCCAGGAATTCCTCGCTTATTGTTAGTCACTAGCTCCTGGAAAACACACAATTACATGAAACAGTCTGTCTGAAGCTCATGAAGCAAAACCCCCCCAAACCTCCAAAGACTGCCTGCTCCCCAACTTTCCGAAGACCCAACTCTCACAGACTTAGCATAGGAGTTACACCGACGTCCAGGCATTTGATGACACAAACATGAAACAGCAGCACTGCAATGCAAACGCAAATCAGAGAGAGAGATGTTAAGGCCATCATGCATAGCATTGTCTTGTGTTAAGTGAGGACTTAATGTACTCAATTGGCACCACACTTGATGCGCTAGCCTGCTGTGCCACAAGATGGCTGCTGCATATTTATGCCCATATTTCCCACGTCTTCTTGAAATAACCCACGTAGATTTTACTGCTCCTTAGGAATAGAGTCTCCTCTCTACTCCCAGCTGTAAATGGAACATGTTCAAAGGAAGGCTTATGCACTCATTGCACTGGCATTCCCAAGAACAGAAGGTCATCATTTTAACAGCACTATATTTCCACCCGGGCTCAGAATTTAGTCTTCATCTTCGATATGTTGCCGGCATAGACTGACACAATTGTTGGCCTGAGCATCAAACACATCCAACAGGACCAGGTGAATGTCCAGATCAGTCAGAGCCAGGACTTAGACTTGTCTTATGACCAAAGCACAGTGCTGTACATCTATCAGTATACTGTCCCAAAGCACACTGGCTTTGAATCTTAGCATGCACACCTCTTTGCTGGGTCTTTTTGCAGACACACGGCAATCAGTTTACGGAAGGACTTGCCATACTTCTTGACCATTTCCTTGTCCTCTACTCCTGTCTCGAGAGTAGGAGGGTCATTCTGCAGTGTCACCATCAGAACCTAGTGACAAATTAAAGGAGATGTGGGTCATAATGTCCAGTGGTACCGTTTTCAAACTGCAACTGGTAACTCTTTTGTAATTTTACCTGAATATCGTTGCATAATTTTTTTTTCTTTAATCTAGTGGTAAGAGATAAAATTCAGCTCCAATCTAACGGTATAAAATTAACACAATTTGATCAAATCTCACTGAAAATCAATTTCCAACTTGGATTAAGTTGAATCAAATTCCATACAAAATAAATTCTAATCAATTAGAATTAATCTTAACATGGAAAAGGTAACTAGCTTATTGAGCACACAACATGGTTAGTTTTAGATTTAAACAGGTAACTAACACATTTCGGTTAAAATAACCAATGCTGAAGAAGGATTAAACAGGCCGGAAACTCAAATCTAAGTCATTTACGCGTAAAATCACGTAACTCATCCCAGATTCTGAAATAATTCACTCTAGATATCCCAGGTTCCATATAGAACTCACTCCCAGATTCTTTATAGCATTCACTCCCACGTATCCCTGATTCTGTGGATTAAACCAACTTCCTTGCAAGAAGGCTGAGGGATGATCTTGTGATCCAGTAGAAAGGCCTTTATAAAAGATTTTGACAGAGTGAATATAAAGGGAATGTTGCCTTTTCTTGTGGAAGAGCATTATTAGGGGACATCAATGATAGTCATCAAGAAATCCAACAGGGAATTCAAGAAACATCTATAGTGAGAGAATGGTGAGAACTCACTACCACAGGGAATGGTCGAAAGGAATAGTATGGATGCATTTAAAGGAAGCTAGATGAACAGATGTGGGAAAAGGGAATAGATTGTTATTATGGTAGATTTAGATGAAGAAAAGTGGACAGAGATTCAAGTGGAGCATAAACGCTGGCTTCGGCCAGATGGGCTTAATCACCTGTACTGGTGCCATATATCCTGTGTAATCTATGTAATGTTGTCATATACAATTGTTTTTCTTTGTCTGCCATAGTCATGTGACCTCTATGGTGAGTCACACTCACTGCAGACAGGTGTCTTACTGACACTTCAATACGGAATTAATTTTGACCAGACTGCTGTCTGATGTGCTAAGAACATGGTGTCAGAAGTACAGGTTAGATGATATGTAAAAAATGCAGCTGCTGACAGACTCTTCTCAGCACTGAAAGTTGCTATAAGCAACAGAAACAAACTAAAATATAACAAAAAAAAGTCACAGCTGAAACACAGGCAAGAAAAATATGGCTGCCACTCTTCCTCGCCCAGCTCCAGCTGAAATAAAAGGTGATGTGAAGCAAAACTAGCAGTTTTATCATGCACCATGACAAAATTATAAAATAGGACGAGCTTTGTTCGACAAGCCGATGTATCGGTAAGACACTTAACTGCAGTGATTGTGCTTGATCAACTGGGTCAATGGGCTGAGGAGTGGCAGATGGAGTTTAATTTGGATAAATGCGAGGTGTTGCATTTTGGTAAAACAAACAAGGGCAGGACTCGTACAATTAAAAGTAGTGCCTTGGGTAGTGTTGTAGAACAGAGAGACCTCGGGGTTCAGGGACATAATTCTTTGAAGTTTGCATCACATGTAGACAGGGCGGTTAAGGAGGCCTTAAGCACACTTGTCTTCATTGCTCAGATGTTTGAGTATGGGAGTTGGGATGTCATGTTGAGGTTGTACAGGTCGTTGGTGAGGCCTCACCTGGAGTACTGTCTCCAGTTCTAGTCGCCCTGTTATATAAAGGATATTATTAAGGTGGAGAGGGTTCAGAAAAGATTTACCGAGATGTTGCCAGGAATGGAAGGTTTGAATTATAAGGAGAGGCTGGATAAGCTGGGACTTTTTTTCAATGGAGTGTAGGAGGTTGAGGGGTGACCTTATAGGAGGTTTATAAAATCATGTGGGGCATAGATAAGGTGAATGGCAAGTGTCTATTTCCTAGAGTGTGGGGTATCAAGACAAGGAGGCATATTTTTAAGGTGAGAGGAGAAAGATTTAGAAAAGACATGAGGGGCAATTTCTTTTCCCCACGCAGAGTGGTTCATGTATAAAATGAACTTTCAGAAGGAGTTGTGGATGTGGGTACAGTTACAACATTTAAAAGACATTTGGACAAGTACATAAATGGGAAATGTTTGGAGGGATACGGGCCAGGGTCGGGCAGATGGGACTAGTTTATGTTCAGCATGGGACTGGTTGGACCAAAGGGTCTGTTTCTGTGCTGTATGACTCTAAGCCAGAGAAGGTATGCATCACTAAAGTCTGATCACGATTGGTCCAGAGATTTTCAAAATGTATTCCACTATCAATCTCTCTGAAAAACAGACTGGAAGCCTTGAAGGCACACTTTGTACCGCAAATGAACATAACATTGAACATGTAGTTATATATTAGGGGCCAAAGTGAAAAAAAATCCATTGATCAATGTCACCTCGTTAATTCAGCTCTCAGAATTCTGTGAATTTGCACAATTAAAATATGATCTAATTAAACACAGGATTGTATCAGGCACAAGAGATCCTGCAATGAAAGAACATCTATTGAGAGAGGAAAAGCTCTCTCTCAGGCAATTAACAAGCGCAGAAGTGCTGAAGTTGTAAATCAGCAGTCAAAGCATATTCATGATAGCTCTTGAATTATGCTGACAGATTCTCCAACCCTAAAGGGCTGAGCAATCATGGACAAAGGGCAGGATGGAAATACTGCAGAGGACAGCATGTAATGGAGAAGAGGAAAGCATGTCCAATATGGGGAAAGCAGTGTTCTCATTGCATGAAGCTGAATCATTCTGCACACAAGTGTAAGTCTAGAATAAAGCGCAAAAGGCAAGAACAGATGGCCACTGGAGAGATATCTGCTATAGATTCTGATGAATCACTCTACACGGTACAACAGATTAGTTTAATCAAATCAATAGGTGATGCAATGTTTGCATAGAAACATAGAAAATAGAGGAGTAGGCCATTCAGTCCTTCAAGCCTGTTCCACCATTCAATAAGATCATGGCGAATCCTCTATCTCAATGCTATATTACCATTTTCTCCCCATACCCCTTGATGGCTTTGATATCTAGAAATATGTCCGTCTCTTTCTTGAATATATTCAGTCACTTGGCTTTTACAGCCTTGTACGATAGAAAATTCTGTTATCCTTTGAGTGAAGAAATCTTTCTTCAACTCTGTCCTAAATGGTCTACCCAAAATCCAGAAACGTTCTCTCCTGGTTTTAGACTCCTCTACCATGGAAAACATCCTCCCTGCATCTAGTCTGTCCAGCTCTTTTAGAATTTTATACATTTCAATCAGATCCCCTCTCATCCTTCTAAATTCTAGTGAATTGTGGTCTGGTCTTGTGAATAGCTAGGGCCAAAGCACTGATCCTCGCCAGGTCATTGTCTGCCACTTGGAAAAAAATCCATTTATTCCCAGTCAATGTTTCCTGCCTGTCAACCATTCTTGATCCATTCTAATTTATTACCTCCTATCCCATGTGCTTTAATCTTGCCCACTAACCTCTTATCAGGGACCTTATCAAAAGTCTGAAAATACAAATACAACACATCCACTGGTTCTCCCTATTCCACTATTCTACTAATCACATTGTCAAAAAAAACTCGAGTAGATTTGTTAAGCATGATTTGACTTTCATAAGGGCATAATGGTTTTGTCCCGTTCTGTTAATGCTTTCCTAATGTTTGGCTATCCCGTCTTTTATAACAAATTCCAGCAATGAAAGTCTTGTGGTCCAGTGGTAGCATCCTTACCTTTGAGCCAGGAAGCCCAGGTGCAAATCCAACCTGCTCCAGAGGTGCATAAAAACATCTCTGAAGATGTCGATTAGAAAATATCTAGACTCCAGCACACTCCTAATGTCAGTCTAGTTGGTCTGTAATTCTCTCTTCTCTCCCTTCCTTTTTACCATTCTCCAATTTGTAGGAATGGTTCTAGGGCCCACAGAATTTTAGAAGATGACCACCAATGCAAATATTTTTAGAATCCCTACAGTGTGGAAACAGGCCCTTCGGCCCAACAAGTCCACACCGACCCTTGGAACATCCCACCCAGACCCATCCCCCTATAACTCACGCACCCCTGAACACTATGGGCAATTTAGCATGGCCAATTCACCTAGCCTGCACATCTTTGGACTGTGGGAGGAAACCGGAGCAAACCCACGCAGACACAGGGAGAATGTGCAAACTCCACAC
>JAHRHZ010000089.1:9430338-9464684 GCA_024137785.1 Ginglymostoma cirratum
TCTGATGCTGCTTGGCCTGCTGTGTTCATCCAGCTCTACACCTTGTTATCTCTTTAAAAGGATGTTGCCAGGATTGGAGGGTTTGGGCTATAAGGAGAGGCTGAATAGGCTGGGGCTATTTTCCCTGGAGTGTCAGAGGCTGAGTGGTGACTTTTAGAGGTTTATAAAATCATGAGGGGCATAGATAGAGTGAATAGACAAAGTCTTTTCCCCAGGGTAGCGGAGTACAAAACTAGAGAGCATAGGTATAAGGTGAGAGGGTAAAGATTTAAAAGGGACTTAAGGGGCAACTTTTTCACGCAGAGGGTGGTGCATATAGGGACTGCGCTGCCAGAGGAAGTGGTGGAGGCTGGTAAAAATACAAAATTTAAAAAAGCTATCTGGATGGGTATATGAATAAGAGATAACAAGGTGTGGGGCTGGATGAACACAGCAGGCCAAGCAGCATCATAGGAGCAGGAAAGCTTGACGTTTCAGGCCTAGACCCTTCATCAGAAATGGGGGGAGGGGAAAGAGGGTTCTGAAATAAATAGGGAGAGAGGGGGAGGCAGATAGAAGATGGATAGAGGAGAGGAGGCAGACAAGACGAAGAGGCAGGGATGGAGCCAGTAAAGGTGAGTGTAGGTGGGGGGGTAGGGAGGAGATAGGTCAAGGGGGTGGGATGAGGTTAGTAGATAGGAGATGGAGGTGGGGCTTGAGGTGGGAGGAGGGGATAGGTGAGAGGAAGGACAGGTTAGGGAGGCAGAGATGAGCTGGTCTGGTTTTGGGACGCGGTTGGGGGAGGGGAAATTTTGAAGCTGGTAAAATCCACATTGATACCATTGGGCTGCAGGGTTCCAGGCTGAATATGAATATGTTCCTGCAGCCTTCAGGTGGCATCACTGTGGCATTGCAGGAGGCCCAGGATGGACATGTCGTCTGAGGAATGGGAGGGGGAGTTGAAATGGTTCGTGACTGGCAGGTGCAGTTGTTTGTTGCGAACTGAGCGCAGGTGTTCTGCAAAGTGGTCCCCAAGCCTCCGCTTGGTTTCCCCGATGTAGAGGAAGCCACAACGGGTACAGCAGATGCAGTATACCACATTGGCAGATGTGCAGGTGAACCTCTGCCTGATGTGGAAAGTCTTCTTGGGGCCTGGGATTGGGGTGAGGGAGGAGGTGTGGGGGCAGGTGTAGCACTTCCTGCGGTTGCAGGGAAAAGTGCCGGGTGTGGTGAGGCTGGAGGGGAGTGTGGAGCGGACAAGGGAGTCGCGGAGGGAGTGGTCCCTCCGGAAAGCAGATAAGGGTGGGGAGGGAAAAATGTCTTTGGTGGTGGGGTCAGATTGCAGATGGCGGAAGTGTCGCAGGATGATGCATTGGATCCGGAGGTTGGTGGGGTTAGGGTGATGAATATGAAGTGTTTAGGAAGGATATGGGCCAAATGCTGGCAAATGGGACTGGATTAATTTAGGATATCTCGTCAACAGGGACGAGTTGGACCAAAGGGTCTGCTTCCATGCTGTACAGGTCTATGACTCTATGAACAGGCTTGAAGGGTGAAAGGCCTACTCCTGCTCTGCATATGTCAGAGGTTGAAATGCAAGGTACTGAAAGGGCTTGACAGGGTGGATGCTGAAAGGATGTCTCCTCTTATGAGAGACACAGTTTGAAAATAAGGGGTCTCACATTTAAGATTAAGATGAGATGAATTATTTTCTGAAGTGTCATGAGTTTTTGAAACTCTCTTCTCCATAAAGTGGAGGAGTCAGTCATTGAATATCTTTAAGGCAGAAGTAGATGGATTCTTGAATCATGAGTGGGTGAGGTTATCAGGGTAGGTGGGAATGTGGAACCTGGCCACAATCAGATCAGCCACGATCTTATGAAAACACCAGCAGACTCAAGAGACCAAATGGCCTATTCCCTCTTCTAATTTGTATGTTGGATTCAAGCCCCAGTCCAGAGACTTTAAAGCATTATTTAGTACTGTGTCAGAGCTTCACTGTCAGAAGGGCTGTGTTTTTGTTCAGGTATTAAACGGAGACCATAATGCTCTCTAATGTTCTGCAAAAGATCCTACAGCACAATTCCAAGAACAGCAGGGCAGTTCTCCCAGTGTAAAAACAGGAACTACTGAAAAAACTCAGCAGATCAAGAGACAAATAAAACTAACTTTGTCAGTCCAATATGTTTCTTTTTCAAAACTGCAGGTCCCCTGGCGTTCTTGAATATTTGTCCTTCAAACATGACTAAAAACAAGTTATTCGGTCATTTATTGTAAAGCGGACTGTGGATATATCTGTGCCCAAATTGGCTGCCAAACTTCCTATGTTACAACACTGACTACACTTCAAAACAAAAATATTTAACTGATTGCAAGGTGTTTTGAGACATCTTGAGGTCATGCAAGGTGCTTTATGAACACAAGTTATTTGTATAATATAACGTGGCTGTTTATTTATGCTTACCAAGGCAAGTAATGTCAATGAAAGGGAATCACACGTTTTCCACATGGACTTCTACTATCAGCATGAAGGACTCTCACTTTGTGGATAACATCACCTCCAGGTGCAGAAAAAAGCTCCCACTTATTGTATCCCAATAACATACTACACACTAAATGCAGAACTGTGCTACCTACTGTACTAGTATATTACATCCATTTCTCAGGAGTAATGTCTTTGATAACAAACCCAAATTAGTTCAATATTGGATTTGTACAGCTGTCAAGATACAAGACATTGATTCCAACAGAATTGGAGAATGAAAGGATAGAGTTAGAGGTCAACAGCACAGAAAAAGGCCCTTCAGCCCACCGAGTCAGACAAAAACAAGCGCCTAATTTTCTAATCCCTTAGTCCATAGCCTTGTATGCCTTGGCTTCACAAGTGCACATCTAAATAGCTCTTAAAAAATGTTATGAGGAGTTCTACCTCTACCACCTTAGAGGTAGTGAGTGATACTGCACCAATTCGGTGATACCCACCAATTTCAGGAAGCATGAATCCCAATTTTAATCTTACACACTTCATGGAATCTAGACAGATTTGGGTGGGTCACCCATTTATCCAGTCTTATTTTGCTCCCCAGGCATCAGGGTTGAGACACCTGAAAATCTTAACAGACACTTAACAGGTTTGGTTCAAACTGGAGCTTAGATTTTCTAACAGTAGAAATAACGTAAAACTATGAAACTGCTTTAACTAAAGTTTTACTTAAAACCTAGGTTTACCTGTTCCATCACTTCAGGGGCCATCCAACATGGAGTTCCAACAAAGGTTTTACGCACTTTATTTCTGGTCATATCTCCACCGGCAGCTAGAAAGGCACTGACTCCAAAATCTAATAAAGGAAGAAGTCAAGTGGTACACTGTTGTCAGAAAATTGTTTATATCAGTAACTGTTACCACTCACAACACCTCCATAGGTTCACCCCTTCCTGTCCTCATCTGTGTGACTTCCTCTAATCCTACAACCTTCTAAGAACAATGAGGGGAGCTCTGCTTGAAGACCTATTTTTGGTTTGTTGACTCATTTATAGCACGTGATGATACGAACTGGAAATGGTTTTTGCAAGGTGAAAGGTTTTGAAAGGCGTTTCTGATTCATACCTTATGGTTTGACTGTGGATTGTAATCCAGTTTGTGACTGGGGGTAATTTTGATTTTGCATAATTTGTTTGGTTTACATCTCATTGACTGCAATGGAAGTATAAGTGGGGAGAGATACAAAACAGGCTATTGCACAAAGCCAAGGCCACGTAATTGTTTTCAAAGTAGATACACTGAATATCATAATCTTTCAGTTTACCAATGAGGTTAGATGATAAGGATTCTATAATTTGTGAGGTGTTTTTACTTGTTTCTATTATAAGCAAATAATCGGCAATCAATGTCAACAGCATAGAGCAGGCCACGAATCCATTGTGACCTTTTGGTTTTGCATCATAGATATTTTGTCTGCAGGTCATGACTAGACATGCTTTGTTACCAGAAGTCATATTTTAAACATAAGCCATTTTGTTATCCTTCTGATAATCCTCTACCAGTTAACATAAAATAATTCACAAGAAAAGCACATTCAGAGAACTACTTTGAATTAGTTGCACAATGAGGAGATTACTACAGCTTTTATAAACTTACCTGCAATTTGTACAGACCCATCCTCACCAAGCAGAATATTACCAGCTTTAACATCCCTGCAATTGGAAAACACATTCAAGCACTATAAACATTGAAAGATTAGAAGGATTATTTTTGAAGATTCAGATCTCATTTTGTGTTCCTACACTTTCTTTCCACACTATTTCAGGTTATCCTGCAATTGTTTAATTGTTAGGAAGGGGAAAAAGGTTGAACCCTCTGACAATGATACTAAAACACAAGCCCCAATCTGTTGTGACAGGAGTAGGACTTCCCCTCTAATAATGACCCCCGAAAACACCCAGAGAAGTTTGTCTTTCCCCTCATAATCTATTAAAAGAGCCATTAAAAGAAAGAAAATTCCTGATCTCCACTTCACAAGTAACAAGAAACTATTTATTTATTTAACCCAACAATAAACAAATTAACAGAATTACTAACAAACTGACAATTCCCCCTTATACTACCAACTACTTCCTCACTGGTCTAAATTCTACTGGAACACCATTCAAATAAACACAAGTCCCAGTTAATAAACCCAATTAATAACAGAACAATGAATTATAACTGAATCTCTCCAAGTTTGCACAAACTGTCTTCTGGAATATTCTGTCGTCTCCACTCTCTTCACAAACATAAGAACTAGGAGCAGGAGTAGGCCAGCTGACTCCTCGAGCCTGCCCCACCATTTAATAAGATCATGGTTGATCTTTTTGAGACTCAGCTCCACCTACCCGCCCACTCACCATAACCCCTAATTCCTTCACTGTTCAAAAATTTATCTAGCCTGGTCTTAAAAACATTTAGTGAGGTAGCCTCAACCGCTTCACTGGGCAGGGAATTCCACAGATTCACAACCCTTTGGGTGAAGAAGTTCTTCCTGACCTCAGTCCTACATCTGCTTCCCTTCACTTCGAGGCTATGCCCTCTAGTCCTAGTTTCACCTGCTAGCGGAAACAACCTCCCTGCCTCCACTTTATCTATTCCCTTCATAATCTTATATGTTTCTATAAAGATCTCCCCTCATTCTTCTGAATTCCAATGAGTATAATCCCAGTCTACTCAGTCTCTCCTCATAATCCAACCTTCTCAACGCTGGAATCAACCGAGTGAATCTCCTCTGCACCCCCTCCAGTGCTAGTATATCCCTTCTCAAGTAAGGAGACCAAAACTGCACACAGTACTCCAGGTGTGGCCTCACCAGGACTCGACACAGCTGCAGCACAGCCTCCCTGTTTTTAAACTCCATCCCTCGAGCAATGGCAGACAAAATTCCATTTGCCTTTTTAATCACCTGCTGCACCTGCAATCCTACTTTTAGCGATTCATGCACAAGGACACCCAAGTCCCTCTGCACAGCAGCATGCTGCAATTTTTTACCATTTAAAACATAGTCCATTTTGCTGTTATTCCTACCAAAATGGATGACCTCACACTTATCAACATTGTACTCCATCTGCCAGACCTTTGCCCACTCACTTAGACTATCTATATCCCTCTGCAGACTTTCAGTGTCTTCTGCACACTTTGCTCTACCACTCACCTTAGTGTCATCTGCAAATTTTGACAAACCACACTTAGTCCCCAACACCAAATCATCTATGTAAATTGTAAACAATTATGGTCCCAACACTGATCGCTGAGGCACACCACTAGCCACTGACCGCCAACCAGAAAAACACTCATTTACCCCTACTCTTTGCTTTCTACTGGTCAACCAATTCTCTATCCAAGCCAATACATTACCTGTAATACCGTGCAACTTTATCTTATGTAGCAGCCTTTGGTGTGGCACCTTGTCAAATGCCTTCTGGAAATCCAGACACACCACATTCACAGGTTCCCCATTGTCTACCATGCAATTAATGTCCTCAAAGAATTCCACCAAATTAGTTAAACATGACCTACCCTTCATGAACCCATGCTGGGTGTTCCCAATGGGACAATTTATATCCCGATGTCTTGCCATATCTTCCTTAATGATAGATTCAAGCATTTTCCCCACTACCGAAGTTAAGCTAATTGGCCTATAGTTACCTGCTTTTTGTCCACTTCCTTTTTTAAACAGTGGCGTCACATTGGCTGTTTTCCAATCTGCAGGAACCACCCGAGAGTCCAGTGAATTTTGGTAAATAATTACTAGTGCATTTGCTATTTCCCCCATCACCTCTTTTAGTACCCTGGGAAGCGTTTCATCAGGGCCAAGAGACTTGTCTACCTTTAGCCCCCTTTAGCTTGCCCAGCACTGCCTCCTTAGTAATAATGATAGTTTCTAGGTCCTCACCTGCTATCACCTTCTTGCCATTAGTTTTCGACATGTTATTTGTGTCTTCCACTGTGAAGACCAACACGAAATAACTGTTTAAGGTCTCAGCTATTTCCTCATTCCCAGTTATTAAATTGGCCTTCTAATCCTCTAAAGGACCCATGTTTACCTTCGCCACTCTTTTATGATTTACATATTTATAGAAACTTTTGCTGCCTGTTTTTACATTCTGAGCTAGTTTACTCTCCTAATCTATCTTACTTTTCTTTATGACTTTTTTTGTGGCTTTCTGTTGGCCTTTGAAGATTTCCCAGTCTACTAGTTTCCCACTCCTCTTTGCTTTTTTGTATGTGTTTTTTTTTCAATCTGATACTTTCCTTTATTTCCTCAGACATCCATGGCAGGCTCTCTCTTTTCCTACAGCACTTCCTTATCACTGGAATATACTTCTGCTGAGCACTGTGAAAAATCATTTTGAAAGTCCTCCACTGTTCCTCAATCGACCCACCATAAAGTTTTTGCTCCCATTCTACCTTAGTCTCCTTTGTTTAAGCACAGGACATAGGTACTGGATTTAACCTTCTCACGCTCCATCCGTATTTTAAATTCGACCATACTGTGATCGTTCCTTCCGAGAGGATCCCTAACTGTGAGATCATTAATTATTCCTGTCTCATTACACAGGACTAGATCTAGGATAGCTTGCTCCCTCGTAGGTTCCATTACATATTGTTCAAGGAAACTATCGCTGATGCATTCTATCCCTCCTCAAGGCTGCCATGACTGACCTGGTTTGACCAATCGATATGTAGATTAAAATCCCCCATGATAATTGCTGTACCATTTTTACATGCATCAGCTATTTTTTATGTTTATTGCCCGCCCCAACACGATGTCATTATTTGGTGTCCTATAGACCACACCTATCAGTGACTTCTTCTCCCTGCTATTCCTAATTTCCACCCAAATGGATTCAACGTTTTGTTCAGTAGAATATATATATCATCTCTCACTACCGCCCTGATATCATCCTTAAAAATCAGAGCAAAACCACCTCCGTTACCTTCCTGTCTGTCCTTCCGAACAGTTTGATACCCCTGGATATTTAACTCCCAGTCATGACCATCCTGTAACCGTGTCTCTGTAATGGCCACTAAATCATACCCATTTGCCATGATTTGCACCGTCAACTCATCCACCTTGTTTCGAATGCTCCGACCATTCAGATAAAGTGCCCTTATGCCAGTTTTTGCACCTTCTTTTTGGGTCCTATTACCTCCATTACTAACAGCTCTTGAGTTCTCCTTCCCTTTAACTTTTTTCCTGATTTTCCATGGAGTTGAAGCTTCCTCGTCACCTGCTACTTTGCGTTACATTAATTGTTATTCTCCCTCTATGCTCACTTCTCCCTTCCCCCCTACTTACTAGTTTAAAGTCCTATTAACCACCCTATTTACCTTTTCGCCAGAACACTGGACCCGGCCCTGTTCAGGTGGAGTCCATCCCAGCGATATAGATCCCTCCTGTCCCAGAACTGATGCCAATGCCCCATGAAAAGGAAACCCTCTTTCCCACAGCACTCTTTTAGCCACTTGTTTACTTCCCTGATCCTCGCCTCCCTATGCCAATTTGCACATGGCTCGGGCAGCAATCCAGAGATTATGACCCTAAAAAAACGCCTTTCTTCTGCTAATTCTGCTGTCAGGGGTGTTTTATCTCTATAATTTGTTCAATGAGGACTTTGAGCTAAAATACCGTGGTACCTTTGATTAATTAAATGGGCTTTCTCGGAGGGGAATGGTGCTAACTCTGGCAGGTGGCAGATGGCTCTCCCCAATTTTCCAAATGCCTTTGTCTTGACATAATCAAATACTTATAATATGATTGGTTTCAGGTTGTCAACACCATCAGATTTAAATTTAATTGGCTTTCTGTATTTGGGTGCTTGGTTTAAATTAATTGGCCAAATTCAAACCTGTCGTCTTGGAAAAACTGCTACTTGGCTGTTCTATATAAAATGTTTCCATTTGGGCACTCTCTGTGCACCTGCATTTATAAACTTCCAAGCAGAGATAAAGCATAAGCTCTTAAAGGGAACTTTTCCCCACAATTGTTTTTAACCAACATATTCTAACTTCCTACCTTCCAATTCATGAATATTCTACTCAAGTTCACAACATAATGTTGTTGTTGGCCCTCCTTATATGGGAGTCCATACCGACCAGCTAGCAGAACCCTTGCCAAATTATCATATGCTGTACTCTAAGAAACCTGACCTGAGCACAAAGACACCTTAAGACGAAGGAGCAGAAGTAGACCATTCAGCCCATCAAGTCTACTCTATCATTCAATAAGATCAAAGCTGATCTGATAATCCTCACTTCCACTTTCCTGTGTCTTCCCTTTCACCCTTGATTCCCTTACTAATTAAAAACCTGTCAACCTCAACCTTGAATTTTCTTACAGACTCAGCCTCAACAGCCCTCAGTGGTAAAGAACTCCACAGATTCACTACCCCTTGAGAGAAGAAATTCCTCCTCCTCCTCTCTATCTTAAAAGGGTGGCCACTTATTCTGGGAATATGCTCCCTCGTCCTCGGCTCTCCAACAAGAGTAAACAGCCTTTCCACATCTTCCCTATGAAGTCCTCTATGCAGCTTATATGTTTTAATGTGGTCACCTTGCATTCTTCTAAATTCCATTGAATACAGGCCCAAACCTCTCAACCTCTCCTGATAAGAAAACCTCCATACCCAGAATCAACCTAGTGAACCTTCTCTGAACCGTGTCCAGTTCTTGCATACCTTTGCCTAGATAAAGAAGACCAAAACTGTACACAGTATTCTAGCTGTGGTCCAAGCAGCCTCTTGAATAGTTTTAGCAAAACTTCCCTACTTTGAAACTCCATTCCCTTTGAAATAAAGGCCAACAGTCCATATGTCTTCCCTACCATCTTCAGAACTTGCTAGCTTTTTGTGATATATGCTCAAGGACCCCAAAATTCCTCTGTGGTCCAGCTTTCTGCAACTTTTCACTGTTTAAATAATATTCAGCTCATCTATTCTTCCTGTCAAAGTACATCATCTCACCTTTCCCCACATTATACTCCATCTGCCAAGTTTTTAACCAACTCATCTAATCTGTCTATATCACTCTCAGGTTTTTTCATATCATTCTACATTCCTTCCTACTTACTTTTGCGTCATCTCCAAACTTAATACTTCACTCTCCTCATCCAAGTCATTAGATATATTGTAAATGATTGTGGCCCAAATACTGGTCCCTGTGGCATGCCAGTAGTTACAGGCTGCCATCTTGAAAATGCCCCCTTTATCACAACCCTCTGTCTTCTATTAGTTAGCCAATCCTCTAATTCATGCTAATTTACTACACCAACACCACAAACTCTTAGCTTATTAAGAAGGTTTACGCGCGCAACTTTATTGAACCTGAAATAACTGTACAAAGGCCTGTATCCCATCACAAAGTCACCCTTTATTTACTTGTGCACAGTTCACTGGCTATGGCCAGCCAGTTCAGAGTCCATACCCAGGACTGAGGAGATTCTAACTATCCCAGTTTTTTTTTTTTTAAAAAAATCCTACACTACTGCCACATAGCAGTAGTGCTTATTTTCCCCAGTACCCACATTACATATGTGCAGGTGAGAGACACAGTTTAAAAAAAAAACACTAGCTAAGTAAATAACTTTATTGATAGTCCACCACCTTTGTTGAAAGCACCCATGTGACCAAAGAACCAGTAACAAGCAGAGCCCCTAGCGTATATGAATGAAGAGGTGAAGGGAGGGGAGGGATGGGATCAAATTAATATAAAATTGAAGGGGAAAATCTCCTGGTTTTTTTTTTGTGTAGGCGTGGGACACAGTAAAAAACACCAACTGTGCAAATAACTTCATTAACATACCACCACCAGGAAAAACACCCCTGTGACAAAAGCATCAGTATCAAGCAGAGCCCCTAGTGGCAATGCAGAGATGGGAAAAAGGTGAGGGGAATGGTTAGGGATCAAATCAAAATAGATCTGTAGGGGAAATAAAGCACTCCACACCCCACGGTGCCCACCTTTCCCAAAAGGCATCAAGAGCCAGTGCACACCCTGCACTCTTTGTCCAGGGACAGCAAGGTGCAGACGTAGCCATAGAAGAAGGGGTTCCTGGTTATAATTGATCAGCCAGGGCTTTCCTGATGGGCCAGGTTAACAACCCCAATCAAGGGTGTGTGTAGTCAGGCAACAAGATCCAGCTGGTTCCAATCACTACATCCCATTCTCTCAGTTTGGTATTAAGTGAGGCTGTAGGCTGCTTCTTTAAGCCTGCCCTCAACATTTGGGCCACTCTTTCCACTAGCGCAGTGGATGATAGAGACAGTTCCCTACTATTTATGTGCCAAATGCCATTTGACTTCAAGAAAACATTCAAATTCCCTGACGTTCCACTGTCCCTGACCAATACTTCTGGAATCCCTGTATTGGGAACAATGCTCGCAGCTTTTCAATCATCTGGACATTGGTAAATAAAAACTTGATACATGCCTAAAACACTTTGTGGACACCCATTCAATGACCAGGAACAGACAGCCCATTAAAGGATCGCACAGTCGACATGCAACCATGTTCAGGGTTTACTTGGCCATTCTCACAAATATGAGGGCACTGCTGGTAGAAATTTTTGTCCTTGTTGGCACTCTGGGCACTGCCCCACCAAAGCAGCTATGCCAACATTCAACCCCAGCCACAGCTTCTTGCTAACATCTTGGAAACCCCTGTTGGAGCTCAGCCAGTATCTGGCGGTGACCATTACTCAGGACAATCACCCTTGCTCCCCACAGTAACATGCTGAACTCTACGGTGATCGGGTCTCACCGGGTCCAGAAAGGTTAATTGAAGAGCCATCGTGACCACATTTCCCCCATTACCACCAGCTGTTTTAGTTTCACTGGGACTGGATCTTTTTGTGGCAACTGTCTGATATTGTCCACGGTGATTGGAAGGGTATCCAGGAAGTTTAAAACCAAAACGGAGTCTTCCAGGGGAGGCACCACCGGTGGAGTATCTGCCAGTGGGATGCAGCTCAAGGCATGAGGCACTTGTTCTAACTAGTGCTTGTACATGCTGAGAATAAGGGTCCCCAACGCTGAATTCGACCAGAAGCTATGACCAGCACTGCCTGGTCTTCCTTCAGTAGGCCTAGCAGGGCTTTGTGATCTGTTACTATGACCAATTCCCATCTGTAAAAAGGTAATGGATAGAACTTCTTCACACCAAAAGATGACTGCCAAACCTTCCTTCTGTACCTGGGCATATTTGGGTTTGGCATTAGCCAAAGTACAGGAAGTATACATTATCAGGTATTCCTCTCCACTGGGCCAGAGGTGAGCCAACACCACCCCCATAGCATACAGGAGGCATCGTATGTCAACATTACCTCTTGCTTTCAATCGTAGTGGGTCAAAACCTTAGATGACAATAGCTGCTTTTTCCACTTCCTTAAAAGTCTACTTCTTGGCTAAGTGACCATTTCTAAAGCTGACCGTTGTTCAATAGCAGGTGTAAGGGCACCAAGATGGAGTCCAGGTTATGTATGAACATTCTATAATAATTCACCAGCCCAAGGAAAGACCAGAGCTCTGTTACAGATGTGGAAGCCGGGGCACCTTTGATCACCCTCATCTTATCTTCCAACAGGTGTAATGCAGTTTTGGTCGGCTCTTGTAACCTAAAAGTAGGTCACTTGGGGTGCCTGGAACACATTTTTTCCTTCTAAAAAGGTGTACACGCGCCTGGGAGAAATGTTCAAGCACTAAGTCCACCTTCTCCGAGTGCCCTTCAATTAGTCTTTTCTGTTATCAATACGTCACCCAGATAAATGGCAACCTGGGGTATCCCCTGTAAAATGTTCTCCATGGTCCACTGGAAAAGGGTGTAGGCTGATAATGCCCATAAAGGGTGTATGTCAATATACAAGACTGTCATTTGGGGTATCAATTATTGTGTACTTCTAGGATTCCTCATCTAGTCACAATTGCAGGTGGGCATGGCTCATGTCCGGCTTCATAAAGGACAGCCCCCACTGCCAACTTTGTGTACAAGTCCTCTGTGCAACAGATTGGGTATTTATCCAGTTGCGAGAAGCAGCTTACTGTTTGATTCAAAGCACCACAAAGGCTAACTGAGCCATCAGTACAACCCATCCTACCCCTTCTGCAAACTGCACTGGTTTGATGATTCTTTCACTCGCCAGCCTCCTGATTGTAGGCAAAAGTAGAGGTGGCAAGGCAGATGGCACCAGGCAGACCTTGCAAGAGTCTCAGAATTGCTTCCTGGTCAACAGGTAAAAGTGATGTTAAGGCATGGGGCTGGATGAACACAGCAGGCCAAGCAGCATCATAGGAGCAGGAAAGCTTGACGGTTCGGGCCTAGACCCTTCTTCAGAAATGGGGGAGGGGAAGAGGGTTCTGAAATTCCCCTCCCCCATTTCTGAAGAACGGTCTAGGGCCGAAACGTCAAGCTTTCCTGCTCCTATGATGCTGTTTGGCCTGCTGTGTTCATCCAGCCCCACACCTGGTTATCTCGGATTCTCCAGCATCTGCAGTACCTTTTATCTCAGGTAGTGATGTTGGCCCCTTTTGATACTTCCAAACCCTTCCTGAAATACTCCTGGGTATTTCACTAGGACTTCACGGAGGCAGCCATTTTCTAATCAAAAAAAATGTTAAGCCAATCAAGGTGAATCTTTCTCAACCAGTTCCACCCCAGTAGGCATGTGCCTGAGCCTTCCACTACCAGTGGTAACCACACCAACTGCTTCTCATAGGAGACCAGAGCCAAAGTCATACCCTTAATCTACAACAGTTCCCCAGTGTATGTTCTCGGTCTCACTGAGGTCTTGTGCAAACTGAAGGGTTGGAGTCCTGAGTAAACCTGGTTAAAGACAGATTCTGCAACCACAGATACAGCTGTGCTGGTATCGACCTCCATGGGAACTGGGTGACCATTTAACCAAACATTAAAATTTTAGTATTGCTTCTTATTTGGATGTTGCTAAGCAATGTAATTGTTCCAAGCCACACGTAGGGGGACTTTCCAGGGTCTGCACTGAGTACTGGCCTAAGAGACTTAAGTCAGGCCTTGTAAGACTCCTTTGCTGTCTAGAGTCTGCATACCAGCAGCAACTACAATGGCTTGTCAGCCCAAATCCTGAAGAATGTTTTAGCCACTTGGCCGAGGTCTGGCTTTGTTGTGGGGTTCTGCTGTGGTCTGGCCTGGAGTCTCTCTGCTCAGGCTGTGCCCTGTGAGAGTCTCTGCGATTGCCTACACTCGTGTGGTGATCCAAGTTCAGTCAGCCAGGTGAGGGAGTCCACTTCCATTGAGATGCCCTATAGCTACCATGTTCCACTTGCTGCATTTTTTAAGTGACAACACCAGCTGTAGTGCAAAGTTGAAATCCAGTTGGGCTTCAGCTAGTAGGCTATTAATCCCATATACTAAACAAACAGTCTCAGCATCTCATTCTGGGTTAACACAAAATCACATGCCTCTGCCAGTCATCATAACCTCATCAAAAGTCCCAATTGGAGATTCCTGCGGCTCTTTAACAGCTGAATAAAAGCAATAGTATCTCTCAATTAGAGGTGGTTTGGGGTCGTAAAATGCCTGAAAGCAACTCCATCAACACTTGGAAGGAGTTAGTGTCTGGTACCTCTGGGAAAGTTAAGCCCCTTATAACCAAAAACACTGCAAGTCTGCCAGCAGTCAGAAGGATTACTCATTAGGGCAGATGAAAACCAAACGTCATTTGCCTGGAAAAAAAAAAAAAAAAATCACATTCTTTCCACATACTGGGCCCGGTCTTTAAACAGCAGGTTCAAATGAGTCAAGTTTCCCCACATAAAGGCATACCCCAACTCAAGGATGACTGTTGCAAGTGAATATTCTTCAGGCACATACTGTTTTCTCTCATCACCACTGAAATAACTGCACAAAAAAGGCCAGTATCCCATCACTAAGTCACCCTTAATTTACTTGTGCACAGTACACTGGCTGTGGCCGTCCAGCTCAAAAAGTCAGTCCCCTGGACTGAGGGGATTCTAAATTTCCTGATCATACTCTTTTATTCAAAATTCACAAACTAGTGTCACAGACAACACATCAAAAACAAGTCACAGAAAACAAAGAACATCCTACAGAAAAACATTCAAGTCCAAAACAGTGTTCCAAATGCAGCACATAGCAAGGTCACTGTACATCAGGCAATTTGCTAAAGAACAGAGACATTGACATAAAATACCATATAGAAGTGGTTCAGTTCAAACTGTAGCACAAAATCTTACAGACAAACACATCACATCAGTCACAATATAGCAAAAATAAGTCACGTTAACAGACAGACATGTAGAATTCATTTACAGTAGAACTTGCAATGCCCCAGATTCAGTAAAGACACCACATAAATGCAGGTTCTTAATTTCTTTTTCACCACAAAATAAAATACTGACCAATGCCCTGAATTGTATGAGGTAATAGACAATATTTCAATAAGATCATTCTACAGCATCATGTTAAAAAGAGATAGAAATAATATTCCTTGTTCATTTAAAATTACAGAATTAAATCCCTCAGGATTAAACATTGCTACCTGACTTCCTCTACTCACTTTGCATTAGACATCAATCCTTGAAAGTTCACCTGTGAATTTGTCCATTCCTATGCAGATAATCCAAGCCCTCCAACACTTCTTTTAACACTGTTGCTATTATTGGCTCATCTAGCACACCATTCTTGTGTTCATTGTTGCTGATTGTCCTCCTGATTATATCCAACATAGAGCCTGAAACAGGAGCAAGAAATGCTGGGTCACCATGCATCCAAACACAAATCTTTCTCTTACAAGCAACTTTGCTCGCTCACTATCTCACTCCAACCTGCTCCCACTTTCCATCTCTCTAATTCCCCGAGTGCCTCAAAATTTACAATATCCCAATTTTGAATCTACTCAACTAATTAACACCAGAGTGACAGAATGTTTCCTCCTGTCTGAAATTTCTCACCTCCGCTCAACAGCTTCATGACCAACCAGAGTTCATCCTTCACAACAAAGGAGGTTAAATAGGTCACGACATTGGGGTGATTGCACTGACTCATGGCTTGAATCTCCTTCTGTTCAGAGAAAAAGAAAGGAGTGATCAATGTTTTGCAGCAGTATTTCAAAATGTGCCTCTTAAGTCCATGACAATCTGTCACAACCCAATGTAAGCTGGAACAGAAAAAGTCGTCACCATAAGAAAACACTGATTATTCCAAGCCACTCATCATCCTGGCTTGGGAATATATTGCCGTTCCTTCAGTGTCACAGAGTCAAAATTCTGGAATTGCCTACCTAACAACACTCTGGGTTTCACAGCACATGGACTGTAGCAGTTCAAGAAGACAGCACTTTGCCATCTTCAAGGGGCAACCACAGAAGGCAATGCATGTTGGCCCAGCCAGTGATGCCCACATCCCATAAATGAATTCAAAAATCCCTAAAAATATACTGGAACAATAGATATTCTCAAAAAAAAAAACACTGATTGTATCTATTGCCCTCTGTATACTTTATTAGGTATGGGGAGGTTCAAACTAGAAAGAATGAATATGTGGGCTTAAAAAGCAAGGACAGGGATGAACCTCATTGTGAAGCCTTCAGCAGGTGCATGAACTGCTTATCTAGATTCACACAAAGCACAGTTTTCCTAACACTATGATGAAAGCCAGGCCTATTGCCAAACTAGAAAACACTGTTTGAATCTACAGCTAACTGAAGCCTGTAATTTTGTAGTGGACAGGCTCTACCCATTGACCCTGTGACTGTCATTTAGTTTTAGTTTCTTGCCTTGCACCAGCTCTGAGATTGGCCATTGACCTGCTTCCAAGTTCTGTCAATGCCCTAGCTTTCAGTAGTGCAACATCTTGCAGCACTAGCCACAGTAAACAAAACATTGGCAAGACACTAAATTTGGTGCCATAACTCACCAAGAGCTCATCCATACTTGTGTTGCATTTCTCCAGATTGATTCTCTTTATTGCCACCCTCTCCTTCTTGGGTTTGCAGAGAGCTGCTTGTACTACAGCAGTGGCCCCACTGCCTGCAGCAAGAAAAGAAGAGAAACTCACAAATAGCAATCACGAGAGAAAAAAAAAAAACGAAACCAAACCAAACTCATTCAGCATGCTGCTCTTGACTTTTTCCAATAGTCTCCAGGTTCAGCAAAGCTTCTTCCAGGCTAATCTTTTGACAGACAGTTTTCTAACTCAAGGGTCAATTCTTCACAATTAGTTTACTGTTGGGACTGACCCATGATCAGTGGTCCCTTTCCAGAGGTGATCTTTGAGAAAGCTTTCTGAACATTTAACAATGTCAACAGCAACTTGCATTTGACCAGTTGTAAGGTTTTCAGTTCACAGCAAGTTGCACCAATACAACTGAAAATCTAAACCACTTTGTATATTTGGGCATATGCAATCATTTTTTGATAAGTCATTATCTTCATATACTAGGTCACAGGTTTTGAACCTGAAATTGATGCCTGCAAATTAATTGATTTCAGATACATGACCATGGGGAGCTAAGCAGAAACTAAGCCATTTTAAGCAGAAAGTTGGGGAGGTGGAGGGGAAATGGAAATATTCAGGTTGAGCCACTTGTGGACATGGACACAGATTTTATTAATGGATTAAATGACTGTCCCTTGTCTTAGCTAAAAGCTTAGGAGCCTTGGACAAACCCATTCCCTGTGTTGGAGCATCCTCTTCCATGTAGGGGCAGAGCTGAGCTGATGTAATTAAACCTATGCTCAGTATTCTTGCAGCACTGCCATTCAAAACTCCTGAAGAGATTGTTTAGTCAGTATTTGACTGGTTTACCCCACAGCCCTTTCCCTCCTCTTTAAAGAGGGTCTTACAACAGTATCACTAGCCCACACATTCTGATACCAGCATTTTTTGTTACTATCACTCAGTCAATTACCAGCTCATTTTCAATTTGTTTGTTTCATAGACAAAAGATGCTGAATCAATTTGTTAACTTTGGATCAACAGTGGCATTTTCACCGCTGACTCAGAACACTCTGGGTTCAAGCTCCAGTCCAGAGACTACAACCCCATAGCCTAGGCTTACATTCCAGTACACTAAGTACTAAGGAAGTATTAAGCAAGTTGGGGGTCAGTTAGCTGGTCAGCTGGTTTGCCAAGCAGAGTGATGACTGTTACTATGAAGGACTCTCCTTCTCAACCTCTCCCCTTGCCAGAGGTGGGGTGACCCTCAGGTGAACCCACCACTAGTCAAATCTTTCTGATGAGAGAATGGTACAATGGTGACTTTACCATTCTTTTCTCAAAAAAAAAAAAAAAAAAAAAAAAAAAACAACACGTGTAGAACTGCTGGGAGGTATCATACTTTGGGATGATGGAAAAGATCCTATAATATTATTTGAAGTAGAACAGAGTAGTTCTTCCCTGTGGCTTGTCCAATTTATTCCTGAATCAACACCACAAAAAAATTATCAGGTCATTAGCACATTGCTGTTTGCTATTTCACCCAATTGAACAGTGACTACATTTCAAGAATACTTGCTGTGAAGCATTTTAAGAACATCCCGAGGACAGGAAATGCACTACAGAAGTGGGTTTCTGTAAATATTACAGGCCACATCTCCAAATTGATGCAGTAACTTCACCCAGTTACTGCTGAACTGCAAAAGTGCCTTGATCCTGTTAATCTGCTGTGAGCAGGAAGTTTGCTGAAATGCTGCATGTTACCTACAACCTTCAACAGTGCACAGAGGTAGAAGATACAAGGTAAAGGAGTATAAGAAGAAAAAAAAAAACAGTTTCACCAGTGTGAGCTTCAAGCTGTTGTTTAATCACATTTATAAAAGTGACTATTCTTTGAGGAACTCCACTGGCTGTAGGACATCCCGAGATCATGAACAGCGCTATGCAAATGTAAGTTTTTTAAACAAAAGGATGCATTTATAGACTAGACTATCAACATTTAATCAACAGCTATGGAATATCTGGGAATGGATTATCCACAAAATAAATTGAAAACATTTCCTTCCTTACAGGCGTTGACTCCTTACTAGGGTGCAGTTTCACTGCTAAAAAAACCACGCAATGTGCTGTACATGCTGGAAATCTGAAACCAAAATAGAAAATGCTGCAAATACTCAGCAGTTCTGGGAGCACCTGTGAAGACAGTAAGAGAGTTAATGTTTCAAGTAGATGATCTTTCATAAGAACTCATCTGAAATATTAACTCTTTCTCTCTCTCCCCAGAAACTGCCTGACCTGCTGGATATTTCTAATGTTTTCTGATAGGTGAGAATCTCTCCTGGATATCTCACCCAACTGACCATTCTTCACACAAAGCTTAACAATGAGCATCGACAGAGTACTTCTCCTTGGAATGGGTGACACTCGTCCTGATCTCAGCAATATACATATCCATGTGTTTCCTACTGGGTGGTGGGTAGTCAGGAGCAAGAGCCCTGACTAATTTATTCCACTTAAGCACTGGAGGGCACAAATAGTTCCTCAGCCCCCAGTCTGACACCAGCTATACTCATCCAACTCAGCAGCTCAATCATTGCAGCTTTCTGTGGCTTGGGTCCACATCAGGTAAGTCACTGGGCAGGCACCAATAATTATTACTTAGAAAAAGCCAAAAAACCAAGACGAGGTGGAGAGACTATAAGTAAAAGTTGCCCAGTAGACACAGTTTAAATAAATGGCAATATATTATCAAAGCAATGCAGAAACATATCTTCTGCTTTCATAGCAACAGTCTGGAAAATCATTAGGAGTGGCCTGACTCTGGTAAGTAATGGTTCAATGTTTAATGTTCAGATTTAATGGATCATGAATGGAAGATTCCAAAAAACATGATAGTTGTGGTCCATGAACCAGTCATAGCACTTAAGGATTAGCTGTTTCCTTCAAAGTGGCTTGGAGACAGAATGATGTTTATCTGTTAAGGTGGCATTCTGTTCAATAAAGGTCATATTGCCAGAATTCCCACTGTTTAAATAAAGCACATTCTGGGGGTCTAAATAAGCAGCACTTGTTCATCCCCAGTTCTTGCCCTTAGGATGAGGCCATGTTATCAAGGTTGGAAAAACCAGCAGCAAATGTCTGACTTTCTTCCATTTATTAAAATTGTTAAATATGTAAAACACTCAAAAGTAAGCGTTAAACTTTAATATCTGCACCGTGACAGAAGCATACTAACTTAAAACTTCAAATAGTAATTTTTTACTTCACGCTTTGCACGAGGGGTACATTTAAGTGCAGAACTAACTCAAGTGAATGGAATATCATACTTCCATGAATTTCAGCACAGGTTCCCATAGGAAACACAAAGTAAAAAAATTATTCTTTTTAAATAATCTTTTGATCACTACCAACTAGGCTAACTCAGGCTTCAAATTTCACAAACTCTGAACTAAAATATTAAACACAACATATAAAGATTAAAAAACAAAAAATGAAGTGTGTAGGAAAACCCCTCAGTCTTCATGAGAACTCAAACTCCCACACACCACAGTGCCAACTCACAGTAAATTGACTAAATCACCAATCACAACTTAATATTCTTTCATGATACTGAATACAAATATCACATAGATCCTTCATTTATTTCATTTTTCCCCAAGGTTTTTAACAATGTAAAATTAATTAGTCATTGTTTGACTAGAAAGAGGCCTAGTGCAATGTAATACTTAATTTATGTACAGACAGGTGTGGTTCCCACCCCTGTACTATCAAGCCTGAGTGACAAATGTGAACACCATTGGCTTGGTTATCCAGGTTCCAATCATATAACCTTCTCAAGAAACCTTCCATCCATAGGCAAAGTCAGAATTATTCCAGGAGAGAATGTTTCTGTTCTTTCCTGGGATATAGGCATCGTTGGCAAGGCCAGCATTTATTCCCAATCCCATACTGACCTCAAATTAAGTGGTCTGTTTGCACATTTCCAAGGGCAATCAAGAGTCAACCCCATTGTTGTTCTCCTGGAGTCACATGTAGGCCAGACTACGCAAGGATAGCAGATTTCCTTCCCTAAAAAGGACATTAGTGAACCAGATGGATTTTTAATCACAACAATAATTGCTATGATTGCCATCATTGAGACGAGCTTTAATGTTCCAGATTTATTATTTTAAGTTACACCAGCTATCATAGTGGGATTTGAACCAGTGTGGACAGAGCATTAGGCCCCGGATTACTAGTGCAGTGACATTGCCACAGCATAACCATAATCACCAAGACAATTGTGCTGGGACAATTATAGGCTTCTATGTTCAATGTTCTGTGTTCTTCTCGCAATTAACATTCTTTTCCACCCACATATTCAATGTCAAATGTATGGACCTTCTAGACGTTTTCTAAGATTCAGACTGTTCATACAGTTGACTTAACCAGGACCTCTTCATTCGCTGGCTTTCTTCTCAGAGTAGCCTTGATTGCATGAAAATCTGTAGCTTTCTCTTGGCCTCTGCAAACTTCACCACACTGACCTTCATCAATGCCCTCTCCATTCAACTGGTATTCCTTGCCTCAATGTTCATAGAGATCATTAATGGCTTCCTCTCACAGGCATCATTCCCTTCTCCTTTAACACTGCTGATACCAACTTTAGAGGTTGTTCACCTCTGTGCTACTACTCTAACATATCCCAAAATATCCAATGCATTTTCAGCAATATCTTCTCCTCCAGTCTCCGCTTCTAATGTACCTGACTGTTTTGTGGTTAGAATATTACTTTTTCTAGTTTGGAGGGGTCTGTGCACATGCTGATTATGCCACTTCTCCACACCTATTGACTTCATGACTACTTCTATGTTAGATTAAGCAATGTCAGGTCATGTCTGAGGAAGAACTTTGTTCCAAACATGAAGACTGAAAGCATTTTATTTAATTTCTGGCAAAAAGACTCATATCCTAGCCCTAGTTCCGTTCCCGCCTCAACTACTCATTTGGTTTGAATCAGAATAATTGCAACCTTGATGTCATGTTCAATCAAACAGCTTATCAAACCCCAAATCCTTTCCATCACCAAGATTGCTTACCTCTACCTTAGCAATATTGCTCATCTTAGCAGCCTTCTTGCATGCTTTCATTACTTTCACACAACTCCACTGATTTCTTAAATAAAAAAACCTGAAAGAACTGTGGATACTGTAAATCACGAACAAAAACAAAGTTGCTGGAAAAGCTCAGGTCTGGCAGCATCTGTGAAGGAGAAAACAGAGTTAATGTTTCAGGTCCGGTGACCCTTCCTCACCGGACCTGAAACGTTAACTGTTTTCTCCTTCACAGATGCTGCCAGACCTGCTGAGCTTTTCCAGCAACTTTTTTTGTCCACTGATGTCCTGCCCACCTTCCCCCAGACAAACTTCGACCACCCACACCCTGTCCCATCACCCCTCTGCTCATCATCCCCCAATTCCACTATTTTCTTCCTTGTTCTCCTTTGACAAGATCCCTCGAAGGGCTTGTCCTTCACCAAATTTCTGAACTTCTCTTCCTGCTTTTTAGAAAGCTTACTTTTTCCACTATGCTTTCACTAAGTTTTGCTCCCTGTCCATTTTGTCCTTACACACTTTAGGTTATCTAATACATCATGAATACTGTCTGAATGCAAGTGGTCATTGATCACTGCACCCATTACATTCATGATCTTTGTGTGTTGCGTTACATAGTCAGGTACACCTTTTCGGTTTCTAAAAGAAAGAACTGCCGATGTTGTAAATCGGGAACAAAAACAGAAGTTGCTGGAAAAGCTCAGCAGATCTGGCAGCATCTGTCAAGAGGGGGGGGAAAAAAAAAAAAACAAAAAACACATTTTGGGTCCAGTGAACCTTCCTCAGAATGGAGGAAGGTTCACCGGACCCAAAATGTTAACTGATTTTTTTCTTCACAGATGCTGCTGCACCTTTCTTTTCAGTGGAAATGTTGACTCTAAAGTCGTTTTAATCTTTTAGCACTTCACTTGATGGTTGGAACGCGACTATAATGTTGATTTGTCTACTTTTATCAGCACCAGTTTTATAAACACAACTAGTTCAATGTCAGGTACAGTAGACATGTTAAAATGAAAATCTCCTCAGCAAATGTCATCTCATAGCCAATGTGATAGATTCTGTAATGATGCATTATGGTGTGCAGCTAGTTAGTAGCAAGTCATACGAATGAGTTGACAAAAGTATCAGAGAGGACTAGATAGAAGTCAGGTGCCCATAGGGGTCATAGATTCAGAATGAACTGTTGGTTGGTTTTGAACTAAGAAAGAACAGCTTGCTTCCTTTACAGTGAAGGGTTTTGTTAGACACCACCACATATGGTTCTTCCATATCTAGCTCTTCATCAGTATGGATGCCTGCAAACACTACTGTCAGTCATGTCAGAAGAGGGGGATGTCAGCAGAAAGAACCTTCACCCTTGGGCAAAGTTATAGCCAAGACATTTGAGCAGTGAGAGGACATCACACCTTTTCAAGGATCCTCCAAAGGGCCACCTCAGGAAACAGCCAAGTCATTAGTCTGTGCATCTGAAAACATAAAGGGACACATTAGCCACAGTGCACAGCACGTTGTGCCCTCAACACCCTCTTTCAATAGCTGGAGCACACGGGGTGTGATCCAAGAACTCAGGGCAGCAACAATATTCCACCACACACAAGGAACATCAGTGCCTTGCATCACACTGTGCAAGTAAGGACACCTGAGCAAAGAGACTCACTGGTCAATTTGCTCATCCTCATTAATGTACAGTTAGTGACTCTCCCTCCACTCAGTGCTCCAATGAGTTGTTTGAAGCCCTGCCTGGTAGCATTGTTTGGGGAGGTTTGAATGCCAGTGGGCCGAGTGTGCTCCTTCTGTCCTTGGAGTATCCCTAACCAGTGATTCAACCTGGCCAAACTCTTTGGACCAACCATTTCAACATTGTTCTTTACATTTGTCATTATTTACTTGACACTTTACTTCAGTTATTACATAGGAGCAATCTTAGTAATTTACCTTTTAAATGTTAACAATTTAATCAACCGTTATTTTTCATCACTTGACTCCATCACCTGCTTTCGTCCTCCGTGCAGTACATCCATCATCATTTTTAAAAGTGACTGTATCACGATGGTTCTGTATCCAGCTCTTTCAGTTTTTGCTATGTTACAGAGCGCCGTCCACTACAGTAGCAGGCTTCCCCTCGTCGTTGTTTTTGACATTGGCACAATGAGTTCTTCAGTCAATGGCTCAACTGAATGTCAATCCATTCGGTCATACTTGACATCAACTGCAGATTCTGCTTAATTGAAGTCTCATCATTGCTCAAAGTGTTTTTTCCATTCACAAGATCCCTAGCAAGGCCATCATTACTGATCCCTTAATGCCTTTAGCTAAGTGGCATACTTGGCAACTCAGAGGGCAGTTAAGAGACCAGGTAGGAACAACAGAATTCCTTCCCAAAGGGACATTGTCATCATTACTGATACTAGTTTTTCAGTCCAGATTAACTAAATTTAAATTCTCAAGTGACCCTGGTGGGATTTTAACTCTGTCACTGCATCATTTGTTCAGGTCTCTGGATTATTAATCCAGTAACATAATTACAATGCTACAATTCCCTCACATCTGATTTTAAAAAAAAAAAAAAAAAAAAAAAATAATATACCAAGCCTTGGCCAAAAACTATGACACCCTTCTCCTTAACCTCTTCAGTTGGTTTCAAAGACAGAAAGATACAAAACTGTTCCACTTGCATTATGAAGCAGAAGAGCTGCTTAAGTCACTGACATCAGTACTTTAGCTGAAAGACAAGTTCTGAGCAACATTCCAAGTGAGACCACCAAGTTGTAATGGTCTCATCTGCTGCTGGAGTAATCAGCTCCTGACTATTTGGCAGAACAGTCATTCCTTGGAAGCACTTTCATCAGAAATATTCTTGGGATTTCTCTACCAGCTAGAGATGACCCCTGCCATCAGGTATGCTTTAGCTTCCACTTAGTACTTAACTCAGAGGTTCAACCCAACGCAGACCCTGGATTCTCAATGACCAGCTAGGCTCTGAAACTCTTCTCCTGGTCTCAGACCATTAAATGCAAACATGTACTGAAGTGTTTTGGCCATGTATAGCTTTTCCTAGAGTTTGAATAAAACTAATTCTTCTGTATCCACTTGTACATTCAGATTGACTGCTACTTCAGACCCAAGCTTTTCCAGCTGTTTATTGCTACTTTCTAGTCTGGCTTTCCCCTCATTTATCTTTTATTTTCTCCAAGCTGTCCTAGTCTCAGCCACCTAAAATTACAGGCCAGTTAGTCTTATGTCAGTGGTGGGCAAATTATTGGAAAGATATGAGAGATAGGATTGATGATCACTTGGAAAGGCACAGTTTGATTCGTGATAGTCAGCATGGACTTGGTGAGGCATGATCTACCCCTCACCAACCTTATTGAATTCTTTGAAGAGGTGACCAAACACGTGGATGAAGGTGGAGCAGTGGATGTGGTATACATGGATTTAAGTAAGGCATTTGAGAAGGTTCCCCATGGTAGGCTCATGCAGAAAGTGAGGCGGCATGGGATAGGGAGAAATGTGGCAGATTGGATTCAGAATTGGCTGACCCTTAGAAGACAAAGGGTGGTAGTGGATGGAAAATATTCAACATGGTGCTCAGTTACTAGTGGTGTACCACAAGGATCTGTTCTGGGTCCTCTATTTGTGATTTTTGTAAATGATTTGGATGTAGGGGTGGATTAGCAGGTTTGCAGACAATACAAAGGTGGGTTGAGTTGTGGATAGTGCGGAGGGCTGTTCTAGGTTACAAAAGGGATATTGATAGGATGCAGAGCTGGGCTAAGTGGCAGGTGGAGTTTAACCCCAAAAAGCGTGAGGCAATTCATTTTGGAAGGACAAACTGGAAATCAGAATACAGGGTTAACAGAAAGATTCTTGGCAGAGTGGAGAAGCAGAGGGATCTTGGGGTTCTTGTCCACAATTCCCTGAAAGCTGCCACCCAGGTGGATAGAGTTGTTAAGAAGGCGTATGGTGTGTTAGCTTTCAATCAATAGTGGGATTGAGTTCAAGAGCCGTGACGTTACACTTCAACTATACAAATGCGTGGTACAGCCGGCATATAGATATGGGAGAGAGCCAGAGCCAGAGCCAGACATTCCATGCTGGTTTCTTCTTGACATGAGGGTATGAAAATTTCCAAACACTGGCAAGTTCACTTCAAATGCTTTCAGTAGCAAATGAAGGTCTGGTTGTCCTCAGGACCTGTTCTTGCCTGTGGCAGTTGACTTAAAGGCATATGTCAGGTTAGCACCTGAACATCAGAGCACATTTTTGAATACAGATTATCCATGAGCAACAGAGGAGATCAGCTCATGTTGTATAAATATTATTCGCTTTCCACAGATCATCAGGTTACCTCACCATGAATTAAAAATGAATGCTTTAGTTTTCTGTCTGACAAAGTAGTGTTATATATTTGTGTCTGTTTAAAAATTGAGTCACACCCATCATGCTTCAAGAGTCAGATAAATATTTTAGACAAATAAAATCATAAATGACAATTTTCTGCAGTTCAAAAGTTACAAAAAAGCTGGCAACAGAAATATCTTCTAAATGATCTGAGGAAACATCCTTGAAAGCATAATTTCCTTTCATTCCAATGGTGGTGTTTCAATGTATTCACTGGTTAAAGGAGGTTACAGTGCAACAATGCTTTTCATCAGGTATTGTCACTGTAGGTGAAGGCACAGGAATATACAATGGGAAGAATTGACAGGGAATGTGTGCAGCTGGAAGGCTTATAATGGTACATAAAACTAAACCAAAAACATTAATGTTGGCTGTATGCCAAAATCACCTGTGTTGAATTTAAATGGATGCCAAGTGCAAAATAGTAAACTAGCTAACTTAAGGAAGTTCCAAAACAATCAAATATGACAATATAAATGGCTAACACTATCATCTACCACGCGAGAGCACGATACTGTCTTTCATATGGTCAACTGCTCTACTTATATATTTGTATTTAATATTATTGCTAATCACTGCCTGTATCATTGTTCCATATTATATAATGTCACAGAATATCATACAGTAATGCAATGGCATCTAATCCGATTTTGAATAGCTTCAATATCTGTGCCTTTATCAACTTGGCTGTTTGGATTAATCTAGACAGTGATCACTCGGAGAATAAGTCAAAAAAAAGGTGTTTGGAATGATAAAGTTATTGGGCCTATCAAGCCCCAACCCCTACAATTATCCCAGCATGGCTACTTCAAGAATTCTTCCACCTCCTCACTCTCCAATGTGAATAAAACACAAGAACCAACGTCTCCCTATCCCTCAAACCCATTCTCAACAGATATTTGTCCAACATTTTTAAAAAAGGTAGAGGAACACATAATAGGTACAGAGTTTGTTTCTTTTCCTGCTTTCTCTACCTCTAAAATGATAGAGAATTCAGAGAAGAGTGAGCAGCATGGACTGTGATCTTTGGTATCTTCATAACGAAGAAAGAATCAGACAATTGACCAATGTTACAGACCATCTTTGGAACAATCAAGGTAGAAGCAATGAAGTTCACTTTCTCGGCACTCAGAGACAATTACATCAAAAGAAAAAAAAAAGTTCCTGATATCAGTTTTAAGTCTCCTTTTCACTTACTCCCATTTCTACTCACTGGTGCTACTGGTCTTCACTTGAAGTAATATTCTGAGTCATCTATATCATTTTATATTTTATGTGCAATCACAACAACTTCACACACCCTGCAAACTCATTTCTAGACTGTTGAGCTCGAGTTACTCTCGTGTTCCCTGTATTTTCTCCAATGCATTAAGTCCTCTTAACAGCTTGCTGACAAAACCAAATACAAAAGCGTGGAATTTCTTGGTGTAAACTTTCACTGCTCTTCCAGGACAAGAGGCGCTCCAAGAAAATCCCAGTCTAATTTTTTCACAGGGCTATTCATCACAGACAAATGTTTCAATGATGGTGTCTGACATTTACATTGTGGTATCACATTGAGCACAGGTTTGCTTTCACAATTGCATGCAGAGATTTCTAATTTCTACTGAGCAAGTTAAGGCTGTGATATATCAGAGAAAGGAAAGTCTGTGTACTAGTCCTTTCAGGAAATATTCAAGAGACTCCTTGTCTCCACACCAGAAATCTCAACGCTCAAATCTCCATTATTGGTACTATCCGTGTCAGCATTAACATTATTTGAGCTAAGATTTCAATATGCCACTTTGTTTCAGTTTAAATGTGTGCTGGAAACTAGCTGCCTTCCCTCCATCCTTAAGACTCCTTTATAAAAGGTGTGCAGGAGTTGATCTGGTAATCAACCAGGAACTCCACTAAGGCCTTACTGTCACCAACTCTGTGCTGAGATATTCCAGGTAGTTTGATCACATGGTCTCCTGCCTCTAACTGTCCAGGCCCCACAGTGCCAAGTACACACCATCTAATATGTTCAATTTGAAATCAGCAAACTTTACATTATCCGATTGCAACTCTACTTGAGAGATACAGCATGCAGAACAGTTTCTCCTCAAGCAGAGACTAGGGAGAGAAATTAAAGGCCTTGTCAATTTGGGGCATCTATTTCTGATGGTTCTAGTGATGGGCAGTAGCCCGTTTCTCATCTGTAGCTGATGATATTGCCTGAACTCAAAGGTTAGATTATTAATGATAATACAACTATAGTAGCATGCCAAAGAGAGAACTGAGTGTACCACTAGTGCAAAGCCAGCATGTGAAAAGGAAACAAACAAAATGCTGGAGAAACTCAGGAGGTCTGGCAGCACCTACAGAGAGAAACAGAGTTGACTTTGATTTTCTCTGCAGATGCTGCAAGACCTGCTGAGTTTCTCCAGCATTCTCTATGCTCATTCCAGACTCCCAGCATCCACAGTGTTTTGCTTTTATCTGAAAAAAGATAAAGGAGTAAAAGTCCTTTTGTGTTAAAATTTTTACCTACACTTTTTCATTCCATCACAGTACACTAGAGGTTTAAAAAAGCCTCCATCGTATAAAAGTGTTCCAGCATTGTAACTGTTGCCGAATCAGTGTTTGTTGTCAGGCACATGCCTGGGAGCAAGGAGCTGGCTAAGCTTAATAACTATTATAATATATTGTTGTGTCAAAGCTTATGTTCACTCCTTCCTTACTGTCTAGCATTTTGAAGCTTATTCAGGCTAGTCCGGTGCTGTGCACAACTATTTAGTCACCTGCCAAAGGCAAGGGGAGAGAGAGTTACACGAGAGCTGGAATTAACTGATGAGGGTTCTGAGTTTACTTCCTGGGCATGCTATGAGGTTACCTCAATACCTAGGCAAAGCACATGCACTGGATTATAGTGACCTATGACAGCAACCTGCATTATGGAAGTCAAAAACAATCCTTACCACGCTCAACTATTTATACATGCAAAGTTTTGATGCCAGCTACATCAATAAAGGCGCAAAAGTGTGGCAAATGTCTTGTTGTAAGTGCAAATAGGGCCCAAAGGCTATTTGAAACCCCCTTGTAAAATTGGGTTGCCCTTACTGCACCCCAGTGTAAGGCCTGGAAAATGTCCACAAATGGCCTAGCTGATAGTTCTTAAGGGTGCTGTAGGTTACCATCAAAAGAGGTAATCTTGAAGATAATAAGGTTCAGGCAGATTTTTCCCAGGCCCTCGAGTTCTGAAGACCATTACCGAAACCCGATCACCTAATGCTCAAAGTGACCAAAAGAACTGCAGATGCTGGCAATCAGAAACAAAAATGGAAACTGTGGGAAAAAAAATCTCAGCAGGTCTGGCAGCATCTGTGGAGAGAAATCAGAGTTAATGTATTGGGTTCAATGACCCTTCATCAGAACTGATGGTAGCTAGGCAAATGTTGATTTTCATGCAGAAAATGGGGTGGGGGGAGGGGAGGAGGAGTAAAGGGGATAGGGCCCAAAAGAGAAAAACAAAATTAGATGAACATAAAAAAAGGTCAGCCTGGGAGAATGAATAGCTGCTAATGGGACTAATCAGTAGCTGACAATGGGTTGTGTGGGGTAGCAGCTCATGTGATTACAAGGCCTGGTGCTTGGGGATTGGGGCAAGGGTCATAACAATTCTGGTTGAGCCTTGGGTATACTTGTTCTGCCGCAGGGATTGTTTCCTGTGTTTAGTTCACACTAGTCTGCAAACCAAATTTCAATTCATAACAGTGAGAAAGCAGACCAATTTCCCCTTTTTCATGGATAAGACAGTCTGAATTGAATTGCTGGGACTTCATTGGTTGGTTTGAGCTGATCTCGCTGACAATAGCAAAGTCTTCCTGATGCGTATGGAAGAGTGCCACACCCAAGTATGGAAATGAGGTTGCGTGCAATTTTTAAAGAGATTGGTTAAGGCATTATGGGAGCTTTTCCACATAGAATCTCAGTAATTTTGAGCTGTATATTGTTCCATTCTACACTACACAGCAACAAATTAAAGGTCTGCACTCCACAGGCAACCAACATGGCAGCACACATTGCCTGGCTTCGTGGATTAAAAATGGCCACTTCAGTAAGTGAAGTATTGAAGAGATGCCAACACCCAGGGGACTGACCACTCCAGCAATGAAACAGCACTTTTGAAACAGGAGAGGAGCAATTGAGGGTCAAGATCACATTGTTTCAACAACATTATCATTCTTGTAATAGAGAATAATTAAAGATTCCAGACTGCTGGGACTCCCAGCAACATATAATTGTGCTTCTTCCCAATAAGCCTGAACTACAGGCCTCTAGCATGCTATTTGGTTTTGTTCAGTCACTGTTAGTGATAGGCCAGTGCTCGATTGAAAAGGAAGAAGCTCTGTCACTTTCACTTCATGTGGTCCTGTTTAAAATCTGACCAAGGTTGACAGCAGCTGTAGTGATAGCTATGCAGTCTCACAGTTGAGATAATGGGGCTGCTGGTCTCTTGGACTTTTGTCTTTCTGAAGATTTGAGGGGAACGTTCTTGTCTCTCCCTTGTAAAATAATTGGCGAGTAACTTCCACCCCCGCCCCCCCCCCCCCCCCCCCCCCCCCCACGCCAACCGAATCGAGATGGAGTTTTGGAACTTTGTTTGAAGGTGAACTGGCTCTTCAGAGGCTGGATAAGAATTAACTGGGGCGGGGGGGAACTCACAGCTCCACAATACAGCAGCTGAAATGGAGAATGTGGGGTTCAAGTTTGTGCCCCTTCAAGCTGGTACTTGCATCATGGAAACACAAGACAAGACAAATTCAGTAATTCCTCAGCAAGAGAAAAATTGCATGTCAAGTTCCCCTTGGTGCCTCGCACAACTCGTATAAATCTCTGGCCTTAGCCAGCTAATGTTACTTCCACAAGTTCCCTTCTCTATCCACTGAGAAGTTTCCTCACTAAAAGACTACATTTTTGTCATCTGACTCAATTATTTCAAAAACATATTTCATTGTAAAAATCATGTTTAAGTACATACAAAGGTTCTGAATCATATGGGTAACACAGTGGCTCAGTGGTTAGCACAACTACCTCACAGTGCAAGGGTTTGATTCCTGCCTCAGATGACTGTGTGTGAACTTTGGCTTTGGTTTAGTCCAGACACCTCAGTTTCCTTCCACAGTCCAAAGATGTGCAGGTTAGGTGGATTGGCGATGGGAAAATGCAGGGTTACAGGGATAGAGTAGAAGTGGGGGAGGGGGGGGGGGGGGGGGTGGTGGTGTAGGATGCTCTTGAGGGTTGGTGTGGACTTGATAGGCTGAGTGGCTTGCTTCCACACTATAGGATTCTATGATCTGTACAGTCTTTACAGAGGAAAAAAAAAAAAAGGACAAATATTGGAATTGCAATGCACATACGAGTCTGCCCCATTGTCCGAGACCCCAGGAGGGTCTCCTGTTCCTCAGCCTCACCTTCCTCACAGTTTCACATTACTAGTGCAAGAACCACAGCTACAAAAAAGGTGTGAACCTCCATCACAACATGCAAATTCACAATATAGTCCAAATGTCCTTTCAACACACCCCAAAATAAAAAAAAAAGGGACAGGCCACAAGGTTACAAAGCAACAGACTCATCAAAACAGGCAAAAATTTGGGAAAAGTCAACAATTTGTGACTGGAGGGAGACGACAAGAAGGCATTTCTTCTGTGAAGGATACTTGGAAGCTCATGACTTGTTGACAAGTTACTCACTAAAATATTTTCCAGTCACAAATCTAAAAGAGAAATTAAAAAACTACAGATGCTGTAAATCATGAAAGATGAAATGAAAGTATTTCAAATACTTGAGTCACTCGGCATCTACAAAGGGAAAAAGAACATAATGCCTTCATTGCCAACCCTTTCCTTCAAATAAAGGCCTGCCTTTTGTTTCAAATACTGAAATCTTGTTGTGAATTTCTAGTACTTCACATCTTTTACACTGCAAAATCTAGAAATTTCTGCCATCGGCAGACTCCTTTTCCAAAAGGAAAAAACTGTCCCTTCTTTGGCAACTTTTGCCCCTCCCCCTCACTCTTTGGTTTAGGGTTAAAAACATGGTGTTGGAATGGTTAAATTAGTCAAATGACTCACAGTTGATGATTCAATTAGCACAGGCCATGAAGCAAAAACTTAAGAGTTCAGAGCTCACGGTGTGTCTATTAGAAAAAAGGAGGATGATTGAGAAGACATTTACAATCAATCATCCCTGAATGGGCCTGTCTGTCAGAGCATCTCTGATCTTAGTGACTAAATAAGTGTTGCAGTGACAGACAGAAGACTGACATTTTATACCTAAACAACATGAACAGACTCAGTGCCTCTATATTCTTGATGGGAAGTTTCAAATTGCTTGAATTCCCGACATATATTAGTCCTATTTATTTAATACAGAGTATACATTATAGATATATGCACCAAAAACATACAGAAAATATTTCTTTGATTTATTTCACTGCATTGTCACTTTAGTCCATGCAAGTGTTTACTAAATATACAAAATGGCCATTGTGGATGTCCACACAATAGTTACAGTATTGCATTCAATGTAAAACACTCAGATGTTTGTGATAGACATAATAGGATGCGCGTAAAATAGAAAAGTCTTTTTGCTGTATTTATATCATTTACATTTCCCCTCACAAACAGTTTTTCTCTTCCTTCTTGTTTTTCTGTTCTGTTTTCTTTCTTGTAATATCTGCTTTCCTCCTCTGCTGTGTTCCTTTTCTTCTACACTGCTATACTGGCAAACACTTAACTCTCTTGCTGATTACGCCCCTTTGTTTTTAAGTGTGGGGGTCAAATACTGAACACAGTCACAAAACTCTGCCAATATATTCTTAACAAAAAGAATAAAAAATGTTCATTAAACAAGAACAAGAGAGGACTATTACAGTATGCTCCTTCATTCCCTGACTCCCTTCAGGTGTCAACATCAAATTGGAGAAGGAATGGTTTAAAAATAAAAACACCACCTAAAATGTAGAAATTCTAAAGAGATAGGAATAGAGAGAGGTAGGAACAGGATAGCAGGAGTTACTGTTAAGTGCTGCTCCCACAGGGAATGTTTTAAGTGAATATTATAGATGCATTTAAAAAGACAGCTAGACCAGTATACTAAGGAAAAAAGGGAATAGAGGGTTACAAAAGTAGATTTAAAGATGGGAAGAGACTCAAGTGGATCATAACATCAGCATGGCCTGGTTGGGCCATTATAGCCAGTTTCTACACTGGGCTGTATCTCTTTATGCAAACTAATAGAAGATGCTAATGAAAAGTAGTTACGATAGAAACCAGGGCATGTCCTCACCTGCAAACAAATCTTGGGGGTAGGGGAGGTGAGGAATGGGGTACAGTCTAACCTCCTAATCCAGCAATGCATCATTCTTACATCGTATCTGCTTTTACATAAATGGAAAGGGATTCCCATTAGTTTTCAACTTTGCAAGTTACCCAAAATTCAAATAAAGGAGTCTGAACAACATGGGCTACTGTGAGGTTTGTGGCAGAATCTGATGAGAAGTCTGGCAAGGCCCCTTTTGATGTTGAGTATTTCACTCCATTTTTTAATACTTTTCACAAGCAGCATGGTGAGTTTCTTGCTAGACAATTGGCAACTTGCTACTAAGGGAGAATAGAGCTTGTTAGATGCCTTATTGACAGCCCAACTTTCTGATGAAGGGTCTAGGCCCAAAATGTCAAGCTTTCCTGCTCCTATGATGCTGCTTGGCCTGCTGTGTTCATCCAGCTCCACACCTTGTTATCTCACCTCATTAATATTCAGTTTCCTGTCTTCCCAAACTTGCTAAACAAGCTAGATGCCAAGAATTCTCAACATAGAAATCAGAGCAGGTACCTGATGAATTCAGCTCACTGCCTGCTCCAAACAAACACGATCTCCATGTTGGACACTGGAGCGTGTCTGGAGATGTTGGTGCCCATGGGCACCAGCTACAGACACCCCACAGAGGCTGGCATTCAACACATGCCAGCCTCTAAGAACCCCATGGCACATTGCCGATTCACTTACAGAACACTTTTGTCTGTCAATGCTGCCCTTCAGGGTACACTGGTAACTCTCACTGTAATGCTGCAGCAAGGACACTGTGCTCAGGGACAATTCCAGCTCACAGCCTGCATCTCCAGCCTGTTCGCTAGCTGTCATTGCACTCACTTGTTCGGAGTCAACCTGGATACTCACAGCATCCCTACCTGTGTGTATTTTCCACTCCACCCACCCCCCAGCCAGAAATACAAGACTCATTACTTCTGTCTTGGAGATAGTAGGAATTGCAGATGCTGGAGAATCAGAGATAACAAGGTTTAGAGCTGGATGAACACAGCAGGCCAAGCAGCAGAGGAGCAGGAAAGCTGACGTTTCGGGCCTAGACCCTTCTTTTTCTGAAGAAG
>JAHRHZ010000089.1:9469896-9509102 GCA_024137785.1 Ginglymostoma cirratum
TGTGGCATTGTAGGAGGCCCAGGATGGACATGTCATCTGAGGAATGGGAGGGGGAGTTGAAATGCTTCACGACTGGGAGGTGCAGTTGTTTGTTGCGAACTGAGCGCAGGTGTTCTGCAAATCAGTCCCTAAGCCTCCACTTGGTTTCCCCGATGTAGAGGTAGCCACAACGGGTACAGCAGACGCAGTATACCACATTGGCAGATGTGCAGGTGAACATCTGCCCGATGTGGAAAGTTGTACACTGGCTGTGATTTCTCACTTGCCATGATCAAACAGCCTTTGTCAGCTCACAATGCTACTAGAAGATGCTTAGCACCCACAGAATGAAATCCAAACACTTTTGAGAGAAAGTGGATGAAGGAAAATAAAGCACAGCAACAACTTGTCTTTGTATAACAAAACACCCCAAAGTGCTTTACAGAAGCATTCTAAAACCAAAATATGACACTAAACCACATATAGATATTAGGATAGATGACCAAAAACATGGACAAAGAGGCAGTTCTTTTGTTTTAAAAAAAAGGTAGTGTCTTTGAGGAGAGGTAGAGATGTGCAGAGGTTTAGAAAGGCAATGTCTGTGTTTCAGATCTAGGCAGCTTAAGGTCCAGCCACCATTGCCGAGCAATCATAATCCAGAATGAGAAGCATGGAGATCTCAAAAATTGAGAGGCTGAAGGAGATTACAAAAGATAGAGGGAAATCAGATTTTTAAAAACGTAAAAATTAAAACCAAGTGCTGCTTTAACAGAAGCTAAAGTCATTCAGCATGAGTGATGGGAGTATGGACTCAGTTTGAATTAGGACGAGCTCCAGTTTACAGACAGGCCAACCAACAGCACGTTAATTAAGTCTAAAAGTAATACAAGGCACAGATGAGAATTTCAGAGTACAAGAGCTGGCAGAATTATAGTATTGGAAATAGGCAGTCTTATTGATGGCACAGATATGTGGTTGAAAGCTCCCTTGGGGTCAAATGATACCAAGGTTGTAAACACTCCAGCTTTGAGAGTTGTATTTGGTGACTAGGGAGCAGAATTTGCAGAGGGACTAAAGACAATAGTTCAGTCTTCCCAATACTTAATTGAAATTTAAATTTTATTTAAAAACAAAAAAAATGTTAGGTAAGTATTGATTTTGATCCTTGGCGACTATGAATAGAAGGCATTATCCAGCACTCTGAAATCATGCTGACAGAGTGCAGTGAAGACAGGGCTGTTGGGCATTATCCAAACATGTCTAAGCCCAGAGAAAACAACTCTGAAATACTAACTCAATAGCTGCCATATTGACTGCAGTAATAATTTCATGCAGGTAATAAACCCACAGTAGTACATAGGATTTTTAAAAATCCTAACAGTCAGAAGTTTACAAATGAGTCAAGACAAAACATAGTTCCCAAAACAATGATGTCACCAACCAAATAACTGCACGTTCTTAACCGTTTTAAGCTTGAGACAACAACCAACTTCCAACACGTTCTCTCCCCCCCGCTCTTCCGAGAATGGTGACTTCTGCTGGGATCCAGTTGTGCTCACCCACTGGACAGTGCTGGTCAGCTGGTTCAGTCACGAGGAGTTTTGTGGCCACACCCAATCTTGTCACCAAATAGAAAACCTATCGCTGAGATCAATTGTAGATAGGAGGGATGGGATCAGGCAATTCGGTGCAAACCAGGTTTAGAAACTGGAACGTTTTAATGTGTCAGGCTCCATTTTTGCCAACAGAGCAATTAATGAAAGGAACAGTATTCCTGGAAGGCATACTTTACAGTTTTGTAAGTGTATTCTAGATATTTGCTGCCAAAAATATACAGAAGATAGCAAACACAATAATACAATACCTCAACACTGACAAAAGTGAGAAACTGCAAAAAACTGCAAGTTGATTTTTGACAGGGAAGACAAGGGAGAGGTAACATTACAAATCTACAGAATAGATCCCAGTCACATTTTGTATGATGCTCTGCTATGCTTCAGTTACGTGATCAGAGAAAGTGTAGCACAGAAGGAAGCCATTCGGGCCATCAAGTCTGTGATGTTTTTGGCTCCTCAACTGAAGTTAACTACTCGAATTTCATTTCGTTGTTTCTTTCATATCTTTTTATATTTTGCCTCCAATTACTTTTCAAAAACAATACTAATTCACTTTCAATTATAAATCAACCACAGTAGTGATAAAGAATTCGATGTGCTGACAATAGTCTGAATTGAAATTGCTTAACTTTCCTTTTTTTTGGCGTGACAATCTTAACTTGCATCCCCTTTGCTGAATCACCAACCAATAGAAGCAATCTCGCTATTTTTCCCCTCAAATCTTTCAAAGTCTTTGTGTTATGCAAATATTCATCGATTGAGCCTTCGACCACCTGTCTCCCCCGCCCGCCATAATAATAGGTTGTGATTTGTATAAACATTTAAACTAGGCTTGATTTGATGCCAGACATCAGCTGACACTTTTACAAAATAAATACCTCGAGTATAAAAGCCTGCTACAGGGAATTTCACCTGATATCAAGAGCTATGTCGCAGGTCTGCAAATATGTCAAGAGGGGGCTGGCAGACAGCGAGCAGTCACTTTCAACATGTTCAACTTATTTAATTCATTGCCCGGATCAACCTAGTTGAGGAAACAAAAAACAGCAACGCAAAACATTCCAAGCTGCGCATCCTGACCCCTATAACCAGAACATTAATTTGTAGGAAGGATCTTTACCCAAAAAAAAACAAAAAAGAAGCCTGATAAGTGAAAACGAAAAGCCGTGTTCCTTCTCTTCCCCCCCCCCCCCCAGTGTTCTTACAAGCAGCAGCGATTTATATATATATAAAAAAAAAGACGCAGTCCCCCTGCACCTAAACGAAGAGTACAGCCTGGGCACATGCAGGGATTGAAATCGCACAGGGTGAATAACGCCGCACACCAGACTGAAATAAAGCTACAAAAAAATTTTGTATTTTCTACCATACATTCAGGCACGCCACCTTTAGTTAAAACGATTGAGAAGAGACTGACCGATGATTTCCTCCAGTTCGTAGGCATCTTTTGCATTTGGCCATTGGGACCCGGCAAACAGCTCCTCCGCCATGACGCTGTGAGTCACAATGCGGCGAGAATCAGGGCCCGACAGGCTACTGAAGAGAGAGAGAGAGAGAGCTCAGCAACTTTATTCAGGCTGAGCCACACATAGCCAATACACCTCAGAATAGGGACAGGCACAGTCTAATTGACACCTGATTGTTTAACACATGTACATGCCTCAGAATACAAGCGGAACAACGTGAGGGGTCGTGTTGTGATGGGCTACAAATGATGCGGATATATCTCATGGCTGTTTTGCCCCATAGCAACAGTGGATGAGAGAAACGCGTCCCTGTCATCTTGGAGTTTCCAAAGTAATGGATGGTGATTGAACCGTCAAACAGCTTTACTAGGACAGGAGTTGCTCCAGGCGAGGCAGAGGATAAAGTTCCTTAGGGGGAAAAATTTCTTGAGGGCGACTGGTGACACTTTTTGCTGCCTCTAGCATCCACATTAAGGGATAGAAATTCATCTGGGGTGGTGACACAAAACAGGCAATATTGGCTCAGCCACCAGGATTGTCCAACATCATTGAGTCAATGGAATGGAAAATCAAGTGCTTTTAGATAATGGGCAACTGATCCATGCCCCCAATTTTGCAGCACTGCCCAAGATAGAATTTTACTTCCAAGTTCCTCCCCTGCACCCAGGTCACTTAAGATGGGGTAGAATCACTCCATGAAGAGATCATGAAATACCTGATTCTAGGGGGATGATTTTAAGGCCCCAACCAGAGCAGAAACAGTGCAGGTGGGCATTGAAAATAGTGCTGCACATCAATATCCATCTCCATTCTGTTTTCAGGCCTATTTCTAGAGGTGAAATAGGGTAGTCAATTCAGCCTGTTAAAGGTTGGAGGCCAAGTCCAGGCAGCTTCTCAGTTCCCACAGTCAGAGCAGCGGATGAGTGGTAAACAGTGCAAATGCCCTGAGGTGATGTTCCAGCAGCAGTCTCTCCTCCCCACTCCACACAGACAGATACACACACACACAATTGTCCACACTAATCCCATTTGCCTACCTATTTTCCACAGCCCTGCAAAATTTGGCTAAGTCTGCATACATTCAATTTCCTTTGGAAAGTTACTTGGGGATGTGTCTCCACCACTCTTTCAGGCAGTGCAATCTGTTTTAGAACTTCTTGCATTTTTAAAAATAATTTTTAGTTAACCTGTCCAGTGATGTTATTACACCCCCCCCCCCCCCCCGGAGCATGTGGGACTTGAACCCAGGTCTCCTTCCTTGTTTCTGGTTCTTTTACCAATTACGTTCAACGTGCCCTCGGCTTGGTAATTTCCCCGACTGTGGAAACAGTCCCTTTCTCTTGACATTTCTCTATTAGGAAAAACTGGAGAAGTATTGGTACCTTGGGAATGGTGCTATTGGAAATGAAAAAGAAAAGTAGCATTGATGTTGATAATTACAATGTGCTGGTAGAGGAAGAGGGTAGTACACAGGACATCCCAGGGAAACAAATTCTGAACCAAAGCTAGGAACTCAACAAATTTACCTTCGCAAAATTATTAATTATCAATTAACAAAATAATAGCACTTAAAAGTGACAAATCCCAGACACAGATGATTCTCCTTCCAGGATTTTAGAGGAAATAAATTCAAAAGTTGCAATTATCTATTATCTTCCAGTGTTACTTTGATTTGGGAACGATGCCTTCAGATTGGAAATTGAGCTTGTCTCTCTGTTATTTAAGAATGGTGAGAGAGAGAAACCAGTAATTGTAGACTAGTTAGCCTAACATCTGTTGTCAGGAAATTTCTAGAGTCTATATTGAAGGATACAGTGACTGAATATCTTGAACGTTTTAAGTTGATCAGACAGAATCAGCACAGAGTTGTAAAGGATAGGTCATACCTAAATAAGTGTTTGAATATTTGAAGAAATAACTTCCAGAAGGCATTTAACAGAAGTCCCTCATAAGAGATAGGGCTGGATTTATCCTTCCGAGCTAAAGAGTGGAAGCGAGCAAATTTCATGGCATCATTTCTGCCCTGCCAAGGCTCAGGGCATTATCTGTTGCAATCATATGCTTCTCAGCAAATTATTTATTCAAGCAAAATATTGGGTGCATTACTTGGCAAATCACATGGTGAGTAAGACAGAAGTGCTTGCCATGACCAGGATTGTCCAGCTGCCAAGGCTCTTGTGCTTTATTTAAAGTCCAACTGGACACCCCTTTACATGCTGCAAGCCAGGAACTTACCTTCACACTGTGGTGCTCGCCGCTAAAGTCTCAGCACATGGAGCAGAGGAAAACAAAGCTGTCTCCTCTTTTCATGGAGAAAGATTTTGAGGTACTGGTGATAGAGTGACGAGGAGGTCAGTCCTCTTCATGGCTTACTGCAACAAGAGACCACCTACCAGACTCAGAAAACCCAGGCAGCGATAGTACCATATATCAGCGCTGACAGAAGGCCATAATCTCCAGTGGTCTGCTAGGATAAGTTACACCATCTTCTTTCTGCTACCTCATACTCACCATCACTCATACTAACTCTGCAACACCACAATCTTCTTCTTAAAGTGCACAAGGAGAATGATATCTGCCATCCCACTCGTAGTTGACTTCCTGGCCTTCTTGTGGGCCAGTCTTTCTGCTTTAAGAGAAGGACAGGGATTGAATATGATGGAAGTAGACACAAGAGCAATTAGTGATTATACATGAGCACTAGAGGAGGTGAGGTGACCCCAGAGAGTAAGCAGGAAAGCAGGAACACTGACAGCACATGCACCTCACCAAGCATGATGGACTACAACCCTCAGCATCACATCTCTGTCCATTGAATCACATCCGCCTCACCCTCTACAACTATTAACCCTTCCTGCCCTGTGCACTTCCCACTGTAATGGACCAGACCTAATCCCCTCAAAATATATTAAGAAGATAGCCTAGACCCTAATTTTTTTTATACTTTAAGGGTAAGTGTAAGGCATTGCAATCCAGATGCAATTTGATTGGTCAAACTATTGATTTTAAGCAAAACACACTTTATTTTTATCCAAAAGTTAAAATACAGACAAAATAAAAAGAATTGCCTTAACTGTAACTCTATTGACATGCTTAACAAAATAATATATATATTATATTCCAATATGGCAACACCTCGTAAACACACCTTTGGCAAAGGTAAACTCAGTCAATTAGATTGTCTCACATGCAATTCTAGCAGCAGGAAGAACCCCAGCTTTTAGCTGTTACAGAGAGAGGAATAGGAGCTTCCACATCCTGCTTCAAGACCCCAGCAACTGCCCATGAAGGCTAAACTTAACAAAATCTTGGTTCTGTGGGAGCTTGACCCCACCCATTCAGGCTACTTCTATTGTTCCAACTTTAAAAAAATCCCCAAGGTCTCCACAAGCCGTTTACTTTACTGGATTTGAGCAGACCACTCTCTACCTTTGTCTTAACGTTTCTTCATAAAAAAACAACAAAGTATACTCTTAAAGCCATAACATCATTACACCTTCCCCCTTAAAAAAACCAAACCATCAATATACAAAGATGGCTTCATTTTTAAAAACCTTTAGCCTTATGCTATTAGTACATTACAATCCATATACATTACATTGACTGTAAGCTTGCAAACATTCACTACTACAGTCCGTTTCAGTCCACATTTTCCTTGCCACCCAACACCTCCATCTTCCTTCATCAAAGTCACGACATCGCCTCGGCAATACGTTCTCTTATCCTGCCACTTGCATAATTTTCAAATTGAATGGCTCTAAAAATAAGCTCCATCTAAACAGTCTGGTATTTTTATTGTTAAATTTTTCCAAAAACATTAAGGGGTTATGATGAAAATATACATTTGTCTGAGACACATTATTGGCAATATAAATATTGAAATGTTGCAACGCCAACACCAAGCTCAAGATCTCCTTCTCAAACTGTTGATGATTAATCACTTTTCTGGAAAAATACCCAACACGTCTTTGTATCTTCTCATCATCTTCTTGTAAGAGTACAGCACCGACACCCACATCATTCGCATTGAAAGCCACCTTGAATGGCTTTGCATAATTAGGTGTGGCTTACACTGCAGCAGTGGTTAGCACAGCTGTCAGGCTATCAAATACCTTCTGATATTCCTCTGTCCACCGAAATTTTCTGCACCGCTTCAACAAGTCAGTCAGTGAAGCAGCCACACTGCTAAACTTCAGTACGAACTTTTGATAAAAAACTACTCATCCCCAGGAAACGTAGGACTGCCCTCTTCATCAATGGTATGGAAAATTCCCCAATAACCTTTGTTTTCATATCCCGTGGGGCCATCTTTCCATGTGCAATGACATGGCCCAGGGACATGACTTGGGCTTTTTCAAACTCACTCTTAGCCAGGTTTATCATCAAGCCCGCCTCCTGAAGTTGAGCAAACAATTCCGATAGATGCTCCAAATATTCCTTCAGTGTGTGACTAACAATCACCAGATTATCAATGTATACCACACAATTGGGTAATCCCGAAATTACTTTAATGGTCAGCCTTTCAAATGTGGCTGGTGCATTTTTCATACCAAATGACATGACTTTAAACTGGTACAATCCATTTGGTGTCACAAAAGCTGATATATCCTTCACTCTTTCAGAAAAAGGTACCTGCCGGTAACCACTGATTAAGTCCAACTTTTAAATATAAGTTGCTTGTCCCACCTTCTCAATACAGTCTTCCAAATGTGAAATAGGATATGAAACAGATTTTGTCACTGCACTGACTTTGCGATAGTCCACATGTCATTGCTGGGTACCATCTAGTTTTGGGACCGTTTCTATGGGTGACCTCCATTCGCTGCAACTCACTTCAATTATATTACCTTTGAGCATGATTTCAACATCCTTTTGAACCTGTGCCAACTTTAGAGGAGTCAGTGGATAAGAATGTTGCTTAACTGCAATGGCATTTCCTATATTTGCATCATACTTAATTAGATTAGTGCTTCCCAGTTTATTCCCATATTTCTCCCCATGTGATTGTAGTAACTCTTTCAGGTCATTTCAATTTTCCTTTGGAAGGTAACTCAATAGTTCATCCCAATTTTTGAGAACTTCCTCATGGTCCAATTTAATTTGTGGAATGTCCAATGCAGAATCACCTGAACATGGTTCTTCACTAAGGTGTTGTAACCAGCAAACACATTCTCCTTTTGCTTTCCTTCCCTGTCAAAATACCTTTTCAGCATATTCACATGACACACTCACATAGGAGATTTCTTCCTATCTGTCATTCTTATCAAATTATTCTCCTCATTTGATTTCCTTTTGATTTGATAAGGCCCACTAAAACTTGCATTTAAAGGTTCACCTACCACTGGTAGTAACACTAGCACTTTACCTCCACAAGCAAAACTACAAATTTTTGATTTCTTGTCTGCTTCCTGTTTCATCACATGCTGTGCTACTTTCAAATGCTGTCCAGCCAACTCACCTGCTCTATTAATCATTCCCTTAAATCCAAATATGTGGTCTCCAAATTCTGACTCATCAATTTCTGCTTAATTAATTTCACTGGTCCTCTCACTGCATGCCCAAAACTAATTCAAATGGACTGAATTTAGTTGAATCATTAGGTGCATCCGTAATTGCAAAAAGTACAAATGGAATTCCTTTATCCCAACTTTTGGATAGTACTGACTATAAGCCCTCAACATAGTCTTTAAAGTTTGAAGCCACCATTCTAATGCTCCCTGTGATTCTTGATGGTATGCAGTGGATTTGAATTGTTTTATTCCTAAGCCATCCATAACTTCTTCGAATAATTTTGATGTAAAATTTGATCCTTGATCTGATTGTATTTCTGTGGGTGGACTGTAGCTAGTAAAAAATTTGAGTAACTCTTCTGCAATCCTTTTAGTCATGATACTGTGTAATGGGATATCCTCTGGAAATCAAGTACACACATCCATTATGGTCAACAAATACTGATTCCCACTTTTTGTTTTACATGGGGCTCCTACACAATCAATTAAGACTCTTGTAAAAGGTTCTGTAAATGCAGGAATGGGTATTAGGAGTGCTGGTTTTATCACTGCCTGAGATTTTCCAATTACCTTACACATATGACATGTCGGGCAAAATTCAACCACATCCTTATTCAGTCCAGGCCAATAAAAATGATTTTTGTATTTTGGCTTGAGTTTTCCTTACTCCAAAATGACCACCTAATGGTAATTCATGCTCTACCCACAACACCTCCTTTCTATAACCACTGGTAATACAACTGGATGGACTTCCGTCCATTCTTCTGCCTGAATATGTGATGGTCACCATTTCCTCATCAAGACTTCATTTTTGAGACAGTAACATTCTGGGATACACTCAGATTCTTATTCTGTGTATGCTTTTCCATACAACTGCTTTAATTTTTCATCTTTCTGTTGTAATTCAGCTAATTTCTCTGAATTAAAAATATCCACTTTGTCCTCTACCTGTTCTTGTTTTCTTCTCAACCATTTGATCAAACATAGTTTCTGATAATTCAACTTCAACTTCCTTATCTTTATTCCTTGATTTGTCCTCCTGTTTCAACCTGTGCCCTTTGTGACCTTGTTATCACACAGTCCAGAAAAATCCCAGGGTATACTTCCTGTAACACCTCAGTTGCCTGATTTTCTTCTGGCTTTTCAACCACAGTAGGCAGCGCTCCCACCTGTGATTCATCTACAGCATTGCCAAGAATAAAGTGTATTCCTGGAACTCAGAATTTCTCTGCTACTCCTACCACCACTTCCCTTCTTGGAACACGGTTCTTTTCACAATGAATTCCACATATTACCATCTTTTCTAGCAACAGTCCTTCTGAATTACATATGTCCTCGTCTCTCAACATCAAAGATTGACTTGCTCTTGTATCTCTTAAAATTTTAATTTCTTCCCCTGCTTCTCCTGGCATATATGAATGAAAGTTATCAAGTCCAACCCCTAACCAGGTTGTATCTTTTGGTGCGGCTTTTTAGCTTCCACTGTGCTTTCCTTTACCACATCAACAGAACTCAGTGGCTTATCCTGTTTTCTCACTTCTGTCTTCCCAGTGTTTTTTCTAAATCACCAACACTGCGACTTCATTTGGCCTACTTTGTTACAGTGAAAACACCTGAGGATTTTTACTTCTCTTTCACCCTCATGGGTTTCCTTTTTATCCTGTGGTAAACTATCTCTTCTATCTTCAATGAGATCTCCTTCTTCATTACCACCTGAGGATTTCTCTTTTCTCCAATTTCTATTCCTCACATTTTGAAATTGATGTCGGAAGCCAAACTTAATCATCTCTTCTGAACCAACTCCTAATCATCTCTTCTGCTAATCTTGCAGTTTTAACTCTCTGTTCTTCCACATGAGTTCTCACTCAGAAGTGAATTTTTGAACTTCTCCAAAATAATTGTTTCAGGGCGTCATATGTTTGATCTATTTTCAATGCACCTATGAAAAGTACTTTGTTTGATCCTTACAAACTCAATGAATGTTCAACCGGGGTCCCTCCTTAGATTCCTGAAATGTTTTCTATAGGCTTCTGGTACTAGCTCATATGCGCTTAAGAGGGATTTCTTCACCTCCTCATACTCCCAGATACCTCTTTTGATAGTGATACAAATACCTCACTAGCTCTACCTACCAACTTCATTTGGATCGACGATACCCATATGATCACCAGCCATTTCATATGTCTAGCCACTTTCTCAAATGAAATGAAAAAGACTTTTGCGACCTTCTCATCAAACTTAAGCAACACTTCAACCTATTTAAACAGATCTCCACCAGGCCTTTGGTTATGATGGGATTGCTGTCCATCACTGTCCTCATACTACTCATATCTTTCACCTACCTCTGCTATTTTAAGTCGACTTTGAGTTGTCAGTTCTAACCTCTAAAGTTCAAAAACTCTCTCCTTCTCCCTTTCTTCTGCTGGGGCCTTCCTTTCCTTTTCCTTTTCCTCTGCTTTTAATCATAATTTAAATTGTTTCATTTCCTTTCCATGTACAAGCTGCTTCATTTGCAATTGAATTTTAGCCATTGCCAATGATTCCAATAGCATCTCTGGCAATCGTAAATATAGAGCTATTGCTACAATTACCTCCCCTTTTCACATGGACAAAAGCAACACCAACTCGAGCTTGTCTGCCAATTCCAAAAGCTTTGCCTTGCTCACTTTTGAAAAAAATCCCCAAGGCCTCACAAGCTATTTACTTTATTGATGGAAGTGGATGCAAGAGCAAATAGTGAATATACATGAGCACTCGAGGAAGTGAGGTGACCCCAGTGAGTAAGCAGGAAGGCAGGAAGGGTGGTTGCACATGCATCTCACTAAGGGTGATGGACTTCAACCCTCAGCATCATATCTCAGTCCACTCATTCACACCCACATACCCTCTACAACTATTAACCCTTCCTGCCATCTGTGCTTCCCACTGTTATGGACCGGATCAAACTCCCTCAAAATGTATTAAGAAGATAGCCTATACCTTAAATTTTTCTTATTTTAAAGGTAAGTGTAAGGTGTTACATTCCAGATACAATTCTATTGGTCAATCTATAGACTTTAAGTAAAACACACTTTACTTTTACACTACAGCTAAAATACAGACGAAATAAAAAGAAAAGAATTAGCTTAACTGTAACTCTATTGAAATGCTTACCAAACTAATATTTATAGTAACTACTACTACTTAACGGTTCCAATATAGCAACATCTCATAAACACTTCAAGCTCTCAGCAACTGCTCCTGAAGGCTAATATTTTAAAAAAAGTTCTGTGGGAGTTTGACCCCACCCATTCAGGCTGCTCCTATTGTTCCAACTTTAAAAAATCCCAAAGCCTCACAAGCTGTTTACTTTATTGGCTTTGAGCAGACTGCTCCCTACCTTTGTTTCAACCTTTCTTCATAAAAAACACAGGACAAATTATACCTTTTAAAGCCATAGTATTGCCATACTACTCACTCACTGGGTTCACCTCTAGTGCTCATGATCACTAACTCCTCGTGCAGCCACTTTCATCATACTCAATCCTTCTCTTTCTCTTATTGCAGGAAATACTGCCATACAATGAGGCTGAGAGGTCCAAGACCGGTGGGAGGTGGCAGACATCAGGCTTGTTATGCACTTTTGAGGAGAAGATTGTGGATGTAACTGGGCAGAACAAGGACTATCCAAAACGTGCAGCAGGCAGAAACCTGTTCCCTCTAAGCTCTGCAGCCATGTGACTGCACAGCCGCTGTGAAGATGTGTACACATCAATTAGTGTGCCAATTATCTCAGCGAACCCTGTGACTGGGACCATTGAACTGCTTCCCCAGTTTTTTTCCCTCCACCCATAATACCAATATTTTTTGTCATTCTGAATGTGTGTAGGGGAAAGTTTAGAAGGGGTTGGAATTTTAACTAGTAGGGTTATATGTTGACAATTCAGTTATTTATTGGTGGTTAGAATCTATTTATTTGTAATAAATAGTCATTCTTGTTAAGCACACAAACCTTGCCTCTGTTTTCTGTTCACCTGGGTCTGTCTGATAGATAAATTGGGGAATTTTGCATTATTTGATAACACCTGTAACATTTGTGATGAAATTGGGAGTAGTGGGGTTTGATTTCCAATGCACTTCCCCCAGTGAGGCAGACACTTTAACAATCAAGCTGCATGCTATGCCTCCACTAAGGTTGCATGGAGGCTTTCTAAGGAGGTAGTAGTCATGCCTTGGTAAGGTACTGTGAGGTATATGACCTTACCAAGTGCATGATGGACAACTGAAGTGTCCCTGTTCCATTGGGAGAGCCCAACTGGCAGTAGACCACAATGAAATGTACCTCCCTCCACATCATAGCCTACGTCCTTGCAGATTTACATTTCTATGTGGGGATATGGGAGTTGCTGTGAGTTGTCTTCCAGCACTTGCTATTGACCTTACATCACAAGGTGGAACTCAATGGGCACAATGTAACATTCATGATTGCTTTGGGCCATAATGTATTCTTTGACAATTACTGACCTCCAGATGAAGTGAGAGTTGAAGGTAGATGATTAGCATTGTTTAATCTATGGAGGCTTAATGGCTACTATTGTCCCATGAGATGCCTTGAAAATCACAGAATCCCTAGAGTGCGGAAACAGGCCATTCAACCCAACAAGTCCACACTGGCCGTCCGAAGAACATCCCACCCAGACCCATCCCCCTACCCTTTCCCTGTAACCCTGAATTTCCCATGGCTAACACACCTAACCCGCACAACCCTGAACATTCTGGGCAAGTTAGCATGGCCAATCCACACTGCCTGCATATCTTTAGACTGTGGGAGGAAACTGGAGCACCCGGCGGAAATCCATGTAGATACGGGGAGAATGTGCAAACTCCACACAGAGGTCACCCAAGGGTGGAATCGAATCCAAGTCCCTGGTGCTGTGAGGCAGCAGTGCTAACCACTGAGCCAACGTGCTGCCCCATGGCACAAATGTTACAAATTTCAAATTACAAAAACCTACTAATTTCCTCCTCCCACTTTGGATGTAATTCTGGCCATTCTCTGAACTTATTGTGTACTTGATTGTTGGACAAATATGGTGAGATTCCAACTTTATGTTTGTATGAATGACTTGCAGGATCTGCTGTGACCTATGATTTTCCACATTCCTTTAATGTTGCTGTTCCTGTGGCCCCAATAACCCTTCAACATCTATCCATTTTGGTTGAGTCCCTTTATATTACAATTAATTCAACTATTTTACCCCAGAGCCTATGAATGTGCAGGTTCCTACACCCATTCTGATTCTACACCCTTCCATGTAGAGGCCAGAATAAGTGTGACCTGCTTGAACCACCCGCCCTGCTTCCCAGTCCCCTCATTTAATGTCAGGACCACACTACTGTCTCCAGTTACCTCCCTGTCAGCATCACCATTTCCTCGGAGACCCAGTACAACAAGGCTCATCCCCAACAGTTGCCTGCTTTCCCCAGGATGCCGTGGACTGATCACTGATAAGATCCCTGATTATTAGTGATCTAACTTCTACGATTCCACATGGCTACTCCCTGTACTGATCTCTCAACATCACCTCAACTGACCCACACATAATCACTGGATTGATTGTGCTTGATCTTGAGGACTGGCCATAGCCCAATCCCTAGCCTGCAACAATACAGATCCCTGGACTTACAAAGGACCAACCACCTAGCTGACTGGCCATTCCCCCTGCACTGGGATCAGACTAGCCCCTTGACTGACTGTGGCAGTAACACCTGATTGGCTGCAGCCCACCCTCATCTACTAAGGAAGGTTTCGATGGTCTGATTAGCAAGTTTGCAGATGACACTAAGATTGGTGGAGTAGCAGATAGTGAAGGGGACTATGGAGAATGCAGCAGAATATAGATAGATTGGAGAGTTGGGTGGAGAAATGGCAGATGGAGTTCAATCCAGGAAAATGCGAGGTGATGCATTTTGGAAGATCCAATTCAAGAGCGAACTATATCATAAATGGAAAAGCCCTGGGGAAAACTGATGCACAGAGAGATCTGGGTGTTCAGGTCCACTGTACCCTGAAGGTGGCAACGCAGGTCGTTAGAGTGGTCAAGAAGGCATACAGCATGCTTTCATTCATCGGACGGGGTATTGAGTACAAGAGTTGGCAGGTCATGTTGCAGTTGTATAGTACTTTGGTTCGACCACATCTGGAATACTGCGTACAGTTCTGGTCGCCACATTACCAAAAGGATGTGGATGCTTTGGAGAGGGTGCAGAGGAGATTCACAGGATGTTGCCTGGTATGGAGGGCACTAGCTATGAAGAGAGGTTGAGTAGATTAGGATTATTTACATTAGAAAGACAGAGGTTGAGGGGGTACCTGATTGAGGTCTACAAAATCATGAGAGGTATAGACAGGGTGGATAGCAAGAAGCTTTTTCCCAGAGTGGGGGACTCAATTACTAGGGGTCACGATTTCAAGGTGAGAGGGGAAAAGTTTAAGGGAGATATGCGTGGAAAGTTCTTTGCGCAGAGGGTGGTGGGTGCCTGGGAGGCGTTGCCAGCGGAGGTGGTAGAGGCAGGCACAATAGCATCATTTAAGATGTATCTAGACAGATACATGAATGGGCAGGGAGCGGAGGGATACAGATCCTTGGAAAATAGGCGACAGGTTTAGATAGAGGATCTGGATCAGCGCAGGCTTGGAGGGCTGAAGGGCCTGTTCCTGTGCTGTAATTTTCTTTGTTCTTTGTTCTTTGTTCTAAATACTCATCCCCTTTGACTTTCGCATATTGCCACTTTCTTCATGCACGCGTAATGTGTCTGCTGGCACATGCTACAGTTCTGGCTTTGATGAAGATACATAAATGTTAAACCTTCTATATGGAATAAGCTGCCAGAGGAAGTGGTGGAGGCTGGTACAATTACAACATTTAATAGGGAATCTGGATGGGTATATGAATAGGAAGGGTTTAGAGGGATATGGGCTGAATGCTGTCAAGTGGGACGAGATTAATGTAGGATATCTGGTCGGTGTGGATGAATTAGACCATAGGGTCTGTTCCTGTGCTGTACAAATCCATAAAGAGTCAATTAGTTAGTTTTTTCAGCAGTTGGATGTGTTGTGATCAAGCTCAATGTGCCAGATGCACGCTTGACCCAAAAAAAACCTGTACTTAAAAGGGAGGTCATTGTGTGTGTGTGTGTGCGCGCGTGTGCCAGTACAGAATCTGGAATTTCCTTCTTTGAAAAGAACGAACTTCATATAGTAAACAAAAACAGAAATTGCTAAAGACACTCAGCATGTCTGACAGCATCTGTGGAGAGAAGGCAGAGTTAACTTTCGAGTCCTGCGATCTTCTTCAGAACTGATCGTAGCTGGGAAAAGGTTGGTATTTATGCTGAAGATGGGGTGGGGGGAGGGGGTTGGAGTAAACAGTAGGTGGAGGTAGAGCCCAAAGAGAGAGAGAGGGAAAAATAGTTGGGGCAGACAAAGGAATGGGTAATGGTCAGCCTGGGGAGTCAATTGCTGCTAATGGGGACTATTGGTATCTGACAATGGGTTGGTTGTTGCAGCAGCCCATGTAATGACAAGGCTTGGAGTGAGTGTGTTGGGGTAACGACATGGGAGAAGGTGCTGAAGCCCTGAAATTGTTGAACTGAGTAGATTAGGTGGGTTACAAGGGGATGGGTGTGGTTGGGATACTCTGAGGTTCGGTGTGGACTTGTTGGGCCGAAGGGCCTGTTTCCACACTGTAGGGATTCTAATTCTAATTGTAATTCTAATTGAATATTGAGTCCAGAAGGCTGCAGGGTTACCAAGCGGAAAATGAGGTGCTGTTCTTCCAGCTTGTGCTGAGCTTCACTGGAGCACTGCAGCAAGCCTGAGACAGATGTTCGCCAGCGAACAGTGGTGTGTTAAAGTGGCTGGCAACTGGAAGCTTGGATCATTTTTGCGAACAGCATGTAGGCATTCTGTAAAGTGGTAGCCCTGTCTGCATTTCATCTCCCTGACATAGAGGAGTCAACTCCTATACTCAAAGGTCTGAGCAATAAAGGCATGCATGCTAAACATTTTCTCAACAGCCCTATCTACATGTGATGTAAACTTCAAAGAATTATGTACCTGAACCCCTAGGTCTCTCAGTTCTATAAAACCATCTAAGGCACTACTTTTAATTGTATGAGTCCTGCCCTTGTTTGTTTTACCAAAATGCAATACCTCGCAGTTATCCAAATTAAACTCCATCTGCCACTCTTCAGCCTATTGACCCAATTGATCAAGACCTTTTTGTAAACTTAGATAACTTTCTTCACTGCCCACTACTCAACCAATCTTGGTGTCATCTGCAAACCTATTAACCATGCCTTCTATGTTCTCATCTAAATTATTCATATAAATGGCAAACAGAAGTGAACCCAGCACTGATCCCTGTGGAACACCACTGGTCACAGGCCTCCAGTCCGAAAAACAACCCTCTACCATTACTCTCTGTCTCCTGCCGTTAAGCCAATTTTGTATCCAATTAGCAAGCTTACCCTGAATCCCATGTGATCTAACTTTACTAATAAGTCTACCATGTGGGATCTTGTCAAAAGCTTTACTAAAGTCCAAGTAAACAATGTCTACTGCTCTGCCTTCGTCATTCTTTGTGGTTATTTCCTCAAAAAACTCAATCAAGTTTGTAAGACACGATTTCTCTTGGACAAAGCCGTGCTGACTATCCCTAATCATTCCTTGTTTCTCCAAATGCATATAAATCCTACCTTTCAGAATCATTTCCAACAACTTACTGAAGTCAAACGGACAGGTCTATAATTCCCAGGCTTCTCTTTACATCCCTACTTAAATAAAGGCACACTAACCACTTTCCAGTCATCCAGTATCTCACCTGTAGTTATAGGTACAAATATTTCTGCAAAGGGCCCTGCAATTTCCTCCCTAATTTCCCACAAAATCCTGGGATATACTAGCTCAGGTCATCTGACCAACAGTGAGTCAACCAGGCTAGTGAGCTTGTTCAGAATTGTCTTGTGCTTTTACAGAGTGCACATCCACTAAGTAAAACCTTCCTTTTGGGTTGCAATGAATAATGAGTTTGTGTGTTATTTAGTTCTGACTGGAGCCTAGTAATTGCTCAGTACAGAATAGTGTACAGAGTTTTGGTCACTGTATTTTAAAAAAAGGTATATACTGGAATTGCAGGCAGTTCAGAAGAGATTTGCTAGGTTGATTCCTGGGATGAAGGGGTTGACGAATCAAGAATGGCTGAACAGGTTGGGCCTTTATTCATTAGAGTTTAGAAGAATAGAGTTTAGGTGATATTATTGAAATATACATTATTCTGAGGGGGTTTGACAAGGAGAATGTTGAGAAGATGTTTCAACTAGTGGGGAACTTCAAACTAGGGGAATTAGATGGAGAAAAAGGGGTAACCCACTTAAAATTGAGATGGTAAATGTCTGGAATTCTCTACCCCAGAGAATTATGGAGGTTAGATCACTGACAATGTTTAAAGTATAGATAGATAAGCATTTTAAGTATCTGGGAGTTGAGGGCTAAGATGAGCTGGCTCAAATCAGGAGTTGACGCCTGGGCAAATCAGCCATGATCTTATTGAATGGCAGACCAGGTTTGAGGAGCCAAATGGCCTGCATCTGCTCTTATTTCTTAGGGCTCTACTTCTGCACTAAAATGTAGTCTAAGCCAATTCAAGGTTGCCTGCCTCAAACTTAGCATTAAAGACTACTATGCTAAAAAAGCAGGCTGTGTAAGTCACAAAGGCTGCCTGCATCTAACTGAGTGTTAAAGACATTTTGTGCTAAGGTAAGACACAGAAGATGCCTCGCTCCATATAAGTGCTAAGAATCGGGGATAGATACATAAGGTGTCTTACTGTCGCTCAGTATGGGCATGTCACAAGCACGCATGTACCGAATCTACCTCAACTCTGAAGTATTAAGGTTTGATTTATTTATTGTCATGTGTATTTTGTTACAAAACATTGTAAAAAGTATTGTATAGTGTCGCAAAATCAGGCACAATTTTAAAATACCGAAAAATAAACCAAAACATAGAATATATAGGGCTGAGAAATGAAGAAATAAAGGAAAAGTGTTCAAATTTACAGTCTGCCTTGTTAAGTGTTCTGCCATGGGCCATGGGCCTAGTGGTCAGGCTTGAGTTCCCTTCGCCACACCGCTGCCGCAGAAACAAGGAACGAAAGTTGCCACTCTTTGGCACCAACTTGCCTCCATTGACGCCCTTGCCACTGAGTCTTCGATTGACCTTGCCAATGCAGATGCCACCGATGCTGCAGGGTGCCACATTGACCCAAACTTGACTCTGCCGCCACCATGAGTCCACTGCGGGCCCATGTTGCAAATGGAGCCACTGCTGATGCCGGATGCAGACACCACCAGGAACCCAAACCCGCCTCCAACACCCCTACCACAAGTCTGCGCTGCTGGACCTACTCAAATCCATGCTGCTGGGCCCATTTGCCACCTCTGATGGATGCCATCGCAGCAACCAGGTTCTTCCCAAGAGGTAAGTAAAATAAAAGAGAAAAAAATGAGAAAAAAGAGAAGAAAAGCAGATGGAGCAGACAAGATCCAGCCTCAGAAGCCTACTCCACCACCATCTTAATGGAAAGTACATACTAAGTTGGACTGAGGCTAAGCACTATGATGTATGTGGCTAGTGCTTTGCTGATGCCACATTATGTGGATGAAGGGTCCAAGAAGAGCATGCCGATTGACCATGAAGGCACCTTATGCAGACGATGCGATTTCAGAACAGAAGCTAGATGGTCAGCATCACCATTCAACGCAATGGATGACAGCAAGATAAATTGCTCAATTTCATCAGCGCACTTTTTGTGCAATTGGATTATCCAATTATGCAAAAGAAGGTTGGGAGTGTGATGTTAATATGGCAAGTTGGGCTACTAATGACACACAAATGCATGGAACTAAGCTTCTCACCACCAGACCACAAGATTTTTAAATTGCCAACTAAGACATGAGGACTTAACCATGATATCAAGAAACTGCTAGAGACACTAGTTATTGTAAAGGATATGGGATAAAGATTCGTGCTACAGGAATTGCTGGACAACAATGTGGAAAATTGCTCAGGTATGTCCTGTATACAAAAAGCAGGATAAATCCAATCTGACCAATTACCTAATCATTAGTCTACTCTTGATCATCAGTGAAGTGATGGAAGGGGTCATCAACACTGCTATCATGCAGTACTTGGTTAACAATAACCTGACACCCAGTTTGGGGTTCCACCAGGGCCACTCAGCTCTTGACCTTATAATATGGACAATAGCATGAATTCCAGAGGTGAAGTTGGAGTGACTGCCCTTGACATCAAGGCTGCATTTGACTGAATGTGCGAATTGCATTACCATCAGTGTATTTGCTTCTATCAACATTAAGGAGCACTAGCAAAACTGGATTCAATGGGAATCAGGGGGATAATTCTTTGCTGGCTGGAGTCATAACAGAGAAAGATGGTTGTAGTTGTTGAAGTTCAATCATCTCAGCGCCAATACATCTCTGCAGGAGTTCCTCAGGTAGTGTCCTAGGCCCAACCATCTCCAGGTGCTTCAACAATGACCTTCCCTTCATATTAAAGTTGGAAGGACAACTGCATCAAATAGATGGGAACACCACCTGCAAGTTCCCCTCCAAGCCACTCACCATCTTGACTTGGAAATATATTGCCATTCCTTCAGTGTTGCTGGGTCAAGATCCTGGAATGGAACTCTCTCCCTAACAGCATTGTATGTCTGTCTACACCAAACCAACTGCAGCAGTTCAAGAAGATAGCTCACCATCACCTTGTAAAGGGGAACCAGGGATAGGAATAAATGCTGGCCCCACAAGCAATGCCCACACCTCACAAACAAAAATCGGGAGAGTTTTTTTCAACATCAAGAATCTGATTTTTTTCATCCACGGCTGGTTGAGTCATTATGCTCACCAATATCGTCTCCATCGTACAGATGGCAAAATGTGCACTTAGAAACAATCAAAGCTGTGGAGTTGAAGGCAAATTATTAACCTAGTTAGAAAATGGACTCTGCAGCAGAAGTAAGGATAATGAGCAGGTGCAGTAATTGGCAGAATGTGACTTGCCCTGCAAGGACCTATGTTGCGGATTTAGTTCTTACCATATTTATTAACAACTTATTTTAAATGGGATTGTATACCTTGCAATTTAGAAAATTAAGAGGAGGGTCTTGTGGTGCAGTGGTAATGTCCCCACATCTGAGCCAGGAGTTTTAGGTTCAAAGTTCCACATGCTCCAGCGATGTATCATAACATCTCTGAATAGGTCGATTAGACACAGAAGAGGTGATTTAATCAAAGTTTTAAAAAATATTAAGGAGAACTGAGAGGGAAGATAGAGATAGCACATTAGGGGCATCAAATTAAGCTAATTAAGTAAACTGGTTAAATCTGGTTCTTGAAGCAGGGCAGGTCTTAAGAGTATAAAGGCAAAGCCTACAGTGCTCCCAGCAGAGGCTGTGAATGGTAGAGTGAGCTTGCTTTGAAAATTTTTTTGTAAGGGGCTGCTTTGAGGTTGAGGTGCTGTTGGTTAGATCTAAGAGTAGGTCTAGGTGAATACTGGGCTTTGTTGAGGGGAGTGAGCAGCAACAAGGCCTTTTCCCCCTTCAGTCTGCTAGTTGTTAAAGGGGCAGAGATGGCATTTAGTGGAGTGGTATGCTCCTCCTGTCAGATGTGAGAGATTAGGGAGCTGTTGAATGGCCTGGGTGACTATATCTGCAGGAAGTGTGTCTGGCTGCAGCTCCCCTCCAACCACATGGATCAGTTGGAGGGGCAGTTGGAAGCACTGAGGAGCATACAGGAGGCAGAGAATGTGATAGTTAGTAGCTTCAGGGAAGTGGTCACACTGCAAGTTCAGTCAGATGGATAACCGCCAGGTGATGTAGGCAGGTTGTTTAGGAGTCTACTGTGGCTATCCCCTTCTCAAACAAGAATACTGTTTTGGATACTGTTGTGGGGATAGCCTCTCAGGGGGAAATAGCAGCAGCCAGACCTTTGGCACCACAACTGGCTGTGTTGTAAAGCAGGGAATGGCAAGGTCAAATTGAGTAACTGCAATAGGGGACCCTGTAGTCAGGGTCACAGACAAGTGTTTCTGTGGCCGTGAGTGAGATTACAGGACGGTGTGTTGCCTCCCTGGTGCCAGGGTCAAATACATTTTACAGTGGTTGCAGCAAATTCTCAAATGGGAGTTTGAGCAGCCAGAGGTTGTTGTACGCATTGCTGTACCAACCCAACCTTGGTAGAAAAAAGGATGAGGTACTGCAGGGTGAATATAGGGTGTTAGGCAGGAGGTTAAAAAGCAGGACCTCAAGGGTAGTAATCTCTGGATTACTCCTGGTTCTATGTGCTAGTGAGATTAGGAATAGGAGGATAGGGCAGATGTCTGGCTGAGGAGCTGGTGCAGGGGTAGGATTCAGATTGTTCAAACACTGGGATCTTTTCTGGGGCAGAAGTGACCTGTACAAGAGGGATGGGTTGTGTCTGAACTGGAGGGGGACCAATATTCCCCCCCACCACTGAGTAGTCAGTGGGAAATTAAGGAGCAAATATGTAGGGAGATTGCAGATAGCTGTCAGAATAATAGGGATGTAATAGCAGGGGTTTTTAACTTTCCAAATACAGACTGGAACTGCCATGAAGGGATTTAAATGTGCGTTCAAGAAAATTTTCTCCATCAATATGTAGATGGCTACTACAGGAGGGGCAAAACTTGATTCCCCTCTTGGGAAATAAGGCAGGGCAAGTGACTGAGGTGTGAGTGGGGGAGCAGTTTGGGACCAGTGGCTACAATTCTATTAGTATTAAAATAGTATATGGAAAAGGATACCCCACCACCAAAAACATTTTTCCCTCCCCACCCTTATCTGCTTTCCAGAGGGACCACTCTCTCTGTGACTCCCTTGTCCGCTCCACACTCCCCTCCAGCCCCACCATCCCTGGCACTTTTCATTCAACCGCAGGAAGTGCTACACCTGCCCCTCCACCTCTCCTCTCACCCCCATCCTAGGCCCCAAGAAGACTTTCCACATCAAACAGATGTTCACCTGCACATATGCTAATGTGGTATACTGTATCCGCTGTTCCCGCTGTGGCCTCCTCTACATCGAGGAAACCAAGCAGAGGCTTGGAGACCACTTTGTGGAACACCTACGCTCGGTTCGTGACAAACGACTGCACCTCCCAGTCGTGAACCATTTCAACTCCCCCTCCCACTCCTCGGACAACATGTCCAACAATGCCACAGTGATGCCATCCGAAGGCTGCAGGAACAGCAAATCATATTCAGCCTGGGAACCCTGCAGCCCAATGGCATCAATGTGGATTTCACAAGCTTGAAAATCTCCCCTCCCCCAACCGCATCCTAAAACCAGCCCAGCTCATCTCCACCTCCCTAACCTGTTTTTCCTCTCACCTCAAGCCACACCCCCATCTCCTATCTCCTAACATCATCCCGCCCCCTTGACCTGTCCGTCCTCCCTGGACTGACCTATCTCCTCCCTACCCCCCTACCTACACTCACCTTTACTGGCTCCATCCCCGCCTCTTCGACTTGTCTGCCTCCTCTCCACCTATCCTCTCCTCTATCCGCCTCCCCCTCTCTCCCTATTTATTTCGGAACCCTCTTCCCCTCCCCCATTTCTGATGAAGGGTTTAGGCCCGAAACGTCAAGTTTTCCTGCTCCTATGATGCTGCTTGACCTGCTGTGTTCATCCAGCCCCATGCTTGTTATCTCGGATTCTCCAGCATCTGCAGTACCTTTTATCTCATGTCCATCCTGGGCCTCCTGCAGTGCCACAACGATGCCACCTGAAGGTTACAGGAACAGCACCTCCTATTTTGCTTGGGAACCCTGCAGCCCAATGGTATCAATGTGGACTTCACAAGCTTCAAAATCTCCCTTTCCCCCTACCGCATCCCAAAACCAGCCCTGCTTGTCCCTGCCTCCCTAACCTGTCCTTCCTCCTACCTATCCCCTCCTCCCACCTCAAGCCCCAACCCCATCTCCTACCTACTAACCCCATCCCGCCTCCTTGACCTGTCCGTCTGTCCTCCCTGGACTGACCTATCCCCTCCCTAACTCCCCACCTATACTCACCTTTACTGGTTCCACCCCTGCCTCTTTGACCTGTCTGTCTCCTCTCCACCTATCTTCCCCTTTATCCATCTTTTATCTGCCTCCCCCGTCTCCCTTTTTATTTCAGAATCCCCTTCCCCTCTCCCATTTCTGAAGAAGGGTCTAGGCCCGAAACGTCAGCTTTCCTGCTCCTCTGATGCTGCTTGGCCTGCTGTGTTCATCCAGCTCTACACCTTGTTATCTCAGATTCTCCAGCATCTGCAGTTCCTACTATCTCTGAATGGTAGACATAGTTTACTTCGGTTTAATACATTTTGGTCAGAAAAACCAGCGTAGGACTTGCACAGTTAATGGTAGGGTCCTGGAGACAGTTGTCAAACAGTGACCTTGGGGTGCTGATACATAGTTACTTGAAAGTGGCATTACAGGTAGACTGTCATGAAGAAGGCATTTGGCATGCTTGCCTTCATTGATCAGAGCATTGAGTACAGGAGTACATGACATTGATTTGATTTATTATTGTCACATGTGCGTTAAGTACAGTGAAAAATTTCGTTTTGCATGGGGTAAGCCACATTTGGAGTACTGCATGCAATTCTGGTTGCCCTGCTATAGGAAGGATGTTATTAAACTGGAAATGGTGCAAAAAAATTTACAAGGATGTTACTGAGACTCGAAGGCTTGAGTTATAAGGAAAGAGTGGAGAGGATGGGACTTTTTTCCCTGGAGTATAGAAGACTGAGGGGTGACCTTATAGATGTGTTTAAAATCATGAAGAGCATGGATAGGATGAATAGCCAAGGTCTCTCCCCCAGGATAGGGGAGCCCAAAACTAGAGGGCATGTGTTTAAGGTGAGAGGGGAAAGATATAATAGGGCTCCTGAGGGGCAACTCTTTCTCTCAAAGGGTGATGCATATATGGAACGAGCTGCCAGAGGAAATGGTAGAAGTGTGTACATTGCCACATTTAAAAGGCATCTGGAGGAGTACATGAATAAGGGTTTAGAGGGATATGGGTCAAACAGGAAAATGGGACTTGTTCAGTTTAGGAAACCTGGTTGGCATGATTGGGTTGGGCCAAAGGGCCTGTTTCCATGCTGTATGCTCTATGACTTCAAACTGTTTCTTGTAGTTGGAGATTTCAGGACTAGGGGAGTAGTTTAAAGATTAGAGCTGGACTTTTCAGGAGCGCAGTGAGGAAGCACTTCTATATGCAAAAGATGGTACATGTTTGGAACTCTCTTTCATAAATGCTAATAGATGCCAGGTCAATTTATTCATTTTAAATCTGACATTGACAAGATTATTTCTTTCATATCTTTGTTGAATGAAAAAAGGTGGTATGTGGAGTTGAATCACAGATGAGCCATGATCTCATGGAAAGGGAGAAAAAAGTGGAGGGGTTAAATTGCCTCCTCCTATTCCTCGATCCTTTCACAACAATCCAGTTTCTCCCACATCTCCACATAAATGAGGTTCCCCCATCTATTTGTTTCTTACTTTCTATCAGACGTTATCCCACTGGGCACAAAAGACAAATGGAGTGAACACAGGGCTCAGCTTGGTCAAAGAGGTAGGTTTTAGGAAGCGTCTTAGAGGATGAAAATGAGGTTGAGCAACAGATATGAAGGGAAAGAATTCCAGAGCTTGGTACCTCAACAACTGAAAGCAGTCACAATGGTGTAGCAAGTACAATGGGGAATGTAGAAGAGTCCAGAATTAGAGAAGCACAGATATCTTGGAGCGTAGAGTCATAGTCATAGAGATGTACAGCACAATCCCTCCATTGCCTTTTTCTGCCCTTTCTTCAATCGCCAACCCTATGACCTGCCAAGATATCTGCACACCATTAATTCTCTCTTAAGCATCTCAAATTTTAATTACTCGACCATTGAGATCCTGTCCAGACCCTAATCCAGTTGTTGGAGGGAATCCTGAGGGACAAGATTTACATGTATTTGGAGAGGCAAGGACTGGTTAGGGATAGTCAACATGGCTTTGTGCATGGGATATCATGTCTCACTAACTTCAGTTTTTTTTTTGAAGAAGTAACAGAGGACTGAGGACAGAGCAGTGGATGTGATCTATATGGATTTGAGTAAGGCTTTCGACAAGGTTCCTCATGGTAGACTGGTTAACAAGGCTAGATCACATGGAAAACTAGCCATTTGGATACAGAACTGGCTCGAAGGTCGAAAACAGAGCGTGGTGGTGGAGGCTTGCTTTACAGACTGGAGGCCTGTGACCAGCTGTGTGTCACAAGAATTGGTGCGGGGTCCACTGCTTTTCAATGTTGATATAAATGATTTGGACGTGAACATAGGAGGTATGGTTAGTAAGTTTGTAGATGAATCCAAAATGGGAGGTGTAGTGGACAGCGAAGAAGGTTACCTCAGAGTACAACAGGACCTTCACCAAATGGGCCAATGGGCTATGGAATGGCAGATGAAGTTTAATTTAAATAAATGTGAGGTGCTATGTTTTGGAAAGGCAAATCAGGGCAGGACTAACACACTTAATGGTAAGGTCCTGGGGAGTGTAGCTGAACAAAGAGAGCTTGGAGTGCAGGTCCATAGTTCCTTGAAAGTAGAGTCAGAGGTAGACAGGGTGGTGAAGAAGGCGTTTGGTACGCTTGCCTTTATTGGTCGGTGCATTGAGTACAGGAGCTGGGATGTCATATTACAGCTGTTTAGGACATTGGTTAGGCCACTTTTGGAATACTGTGTGCAATTCTGGTCTCCTTGCTTGTTGTTGTGAAACATGAAAGGGTTTGGAAAAGATTTACAAGGATGTTGCCAAGGTTGGAGTGTTTGCGTGAGTTACAGGGAGAGGCTGAATCGGCTGGGGCTATTTTTTTCCTGAAGCGTTGGAGGCTGAGGGGTGATCTTATCAAGGTTTATAAAATCATGAGGGACATGGATAGGATAGGTCTATACCCCGGGATGGGGGCGTCCAAAACTAGAGGGCATAAGTTTAAGGTGAGAGGGGAAAGATTTAAAAGGGACCTAAGGAGCAACTTTTTCATGCAGAAGGTAGTGCGTTTATGGAATGAGCTGCCAGAGGAAGTGGAGACTGGTGAATTACAATATTTAAAAGGCATATGGATAGGTATGCAAATAGGAAGGGTTTAGAGAGATATGGGCCAAATTCTGGTAAATGGGACTAGTTTAATTTAGGATATCTGGTCAGGCTGGACAAGTTGGACTGAAGGGTCTGTTTCCATGCTGTACAAGCATGGTGATTTTGCAGGAAATTATAGAGATAGGGAAGGGAAAGACCATAGGGGAATTTGAAAAGGCTGAGAACTCTAAAATGTAGACGTAGCTTGACAGGGAGCCAAATGTAGCTCAATGGGTGATAGGAGGATATGGAACTTGTTGTGAGTTTAGACAAGAATAGCACAGTTTTGAATGACCTCAAGTTTTGTAGAGCACAACGTGGAGGACCAGCCAGGAATGTGTTGAACAGTCAAATATAGAGGTAAGGCAGCCATGGTGAAGGTTTCAGCAGCAAATGAGTTGAGTTATGGGAAAAATCAAGTGCTGTTATGGAGATCGAAATAAGTGGTTTTAGAGGTGGCACAAAGACTCATTTCAATGGGGGTGATCCAGCAGCACACAATGTCAGGTTGCAAGCTGACCCCAACCTTGACCAGATTCAAGGTTCCTAAGTGGTATCTCGTCTCATGAGTCAATGGATGATGCTATATGCCACATCCCTTTCCTTCCAGGTATTAGCCAATGCTCATCGCAACTTCTGCCATTATCACTGGGCTTCAAGTGGCAGCACCCTTTCCGACACTCCTCAATACTTTCGTAAAATAGCAGGGATTTAATATTGTCATGTGATCCATCTGCCCTTAATCTGGGAACACTGAGATCAACAATTGCATTAGTATTGTCTCCCATGGCCAGTGAGATTAGTTAACCCAGCGCAGATAAGCATTTGGGTGTTGGACCACCTTCTTATTAGCATACAACACAATGCACTTACCCACTAAAGCATTAGAGTTGCTTGCTAAAATTATTTATTTGTGAGTAGTGATCCCAAAAATTCAAGACTTCTTTTACAAATGAATAATGAAGGTAAAGGACATTGCATTCCTTACAATATGTATGTTACATCTCTCAAAAGTATGAAGTGAGCTTTAACACATTTATTCATATTTATCATTGCTCCTTTTTTCCGTGTTATGACTTGTGTTTGGAGAAGCTTTAGATCAGATACTTAGATGGATTTCCATCTACAGTGATACTATAAATGGAGATAGGAGGTACTCTCATGTATAATTTTACTCAGCTGAAGTGTTCTGAAAATTTTTGCCAATAAATACTTTGCACCAAGAGTTTACTTTCAGTTTCCTTCTGGCCAGCAACTTTAAAAGCATAAGAGCATCACTGTCCACTGGAGTAGTACCAGATGATTGGAGGGTGCCAAATGTCATTCCCTTGTTCAAGAAAGGAAATAGGGATAATCCTGGGAATTACAGACCAGTCAGTCTTTCTTCTGTGGTGGGCAAATTATTGGAGAGGATTCTGAGAGATAGTACTTATGATTATTTGGAAAAGCACAGTTTGATTAGAAATAGTCAGCATAGCTTTGTGAGGGGTAGGTCATGCCTCACAAGCCTTATTGAATTATTTGAGGATGTGACAAAACACATTGATGAAGGCAGAGCAGTGGATGTGGTGTATATGTATTTTAGCAAGGCATTTGATAAGGTTCCCCATGGTAGGCTCATTCAGAAAGTAAGGAGGCATGGGGATCAGGGAAATTTGGCTGTCTGGATACAGAACTGGCTGTCCAATAGAAGACTGAGGGTGGTAATAGATGGAAAGTATTCAGCCTGGAGCTTGGTGACCAGTGGTGTTCCACAGGGATCTGTTCTGGGACCTCTGCTCTTTGTGATCTTTATAAATGACTTGGATGAGGAAGTGGAAGGGTGAGTTAGTAAGTTCGCCGATGACACGAAGGTTGGTGGAGTTGTGGACAGTGTGGAGAGCTGTTGTAGGTTGCAACGGGACATTGACAGGATGCAGAGCTGGGCAAAGAAGTGGCAGATGAACTTCAACCCAGAAAAGTGTGAAGTGATTCATTTTGGAAGGTCGAATTTGAATGCAGAATACAGGGTTAATGGCAGGATTCTTGACAGTGTGGACGAACAGAGGGATCTTGGGGTACACGTCCGTAGATCCCTCAAAGTTGCTATCCAAGTTGATAGGGTTGTTAAGAAGGCGTATGGTGTGTTGGTTTTCATTGGCAGGGGAATTGAGTTTAAGAGCCTTGGGGTTACACTGCAGCTCTATAAAACCATGGTTAGACCACACTTGGAATATTATGTTCAGTTCTGGTTGCCTCATTATAGGAAGGATGTGGAAGCTTTAGATAGAGTGCAGAGGAGATTTACCAGGATGCTGCCTAGACTAGAGGGCAGGTCTTATGAGGAAAGGCTGAGGGAGCTAGGGTTTTTCAGTGGAGCGAAGAAGGATGAGAGGTGACTTGATAGAGGTGTACAAGATGATGAGAGGGATAGATAGAGTGGATAGCCACAGTCTTTTCCCAATGCAGAAATGACTATTACGAGGGGACATAATTTTAAAGTGACTGGAGGAAGGTATAGGGGAGATGTCAGAGGTAGGTTCTTTACACAGAGAGTGATGGGCGTGTGGAATGCGCTGCCGGCCGTGGTTTTGGAGTCAGATACTTAAGAGACATTTAAGCGACTCTTGGATAGGCACATGGATGATAGTACAATGTAGGTTTTGCAGCGTAGTTTGATCTTAGTGGGATAATAGGTCGGCACAACATCGTGGGCCAAAGGGCCTGTACTGTGCTGTACTGTTCTATGTTCTAAAATATGACCATAAAATAGCTGTCTCTCCACACATGAATGAGATGTCCAGTTGACAAATACTTACGCATCAATCTGCTCAGATATTATGAGACACATCTGGAGCAGATGGAACTTGAATACAGGTCTCATGATCTTGAGGTAGGGACACTACCATTGCACCACAACAGCCTAAATATTTTAAAAATTGATCTGCTCAGACATACCACCAGGGTAGATGAAAATTGAACCCTGACCACTAAACCAGTGGTAGAGACACAACCACTGCACCACATGAACCCATGTCCAGTTGACATGCTGGGAACAGATTGTCCTAGTGATTTCTATGGATTGACCTGCTGAGACAATCAATCCTTTCAATCCAGTCACGCCAGGTAGACTGTTGATGTTTGTTAAGTGGAATAAAGTGGGGGGCACAGTGGCTCACAGCGCCAGGGACCCGGGTTTTGATTCCACGCTTGGGTGGCTGTGTGGAGTTTGCACATTCTCCTTGTGTCTGCATGGGTTTCCTCCGGGGGCTCCGGTTTCCTCCCACAGTCCAAAGATGTGCACGCTAGGTGGATTGGCCACACTAAATTGCCCATAGTGTTCAGGGATGTGTAAATTAGGTGGGTCATCGGGGGATGGGTCTGGGTGGGATGCTCTGAGGGTTGGTGCGAACTTGTTGGGCCGAAGGGCCTGTTTCCACACTGTAGAGATTCTATGAATTGCTTAATTGGTTTTTTGTTGATGTGTTCCTATTAAATAGTTCCTGTTGTAGCTCCTTTAAGGACAATAACATTAAGCAGCAATGAATTCTTTTCCATTATATATACTTGTATATTTAGAGTATTTATAACTGTAATACAATTTCAGGGATGTGTTTATATTGAAGCTTTTACATCAGTTCATGCTGTGATCAAAGGCCTCTCAATTGAATTAATAGTTGGTGAGAAAATGAATTGGAATCAAACCTTTTTGCTGGTTGATTCACTTACTCACATAAAATCAAGAAAAGTAATCAAAGCCTCATCAATTTTATTGTTTAATTTTGTTTACTGCTTTTTTTTTGCCTCTTTAGGTCCTCAGATTGTGTACTGTTCTCCCAACTGGGAGGACAAACAGGCAGCTCTTCGCCTGGTTTCCTCATATGGCAAGTTGATTTCACTTGGAATCTCCTCCTGATAGGCCAACACTAATAAGGGACCTGTCATGCAGGGATTTACAAGAGTGAACTCATGAAATAATGTTGTTTTGCATTTGGTAATGATCTCAGATCTTTGGAAATTCCTGCATAAAAATAAATACAGGAACAGGAAAGGAAGTTGGTAATCTTCAATGAAATGAGAAAAAATATATTTGCTGGTTTTCCATTAACACCTCATTAACAAATCATAGTAATATAAAACTGGGAACCTATGTAATGTGTGACACATATCAGGCAGGATGTACACAGTTTCTAACAAAGATGCCCCACTGTAAAGAGGCTGGTGGAACTATTGTTTCTCTGCAAAGTGACAAAAAAAAGAAACATTTTATTGTCTTGTTACAACTCATGTATAAACTACATACTGATTCATAATTTTCACACTGAAAGGAGAAATATCTGAAAATCAAATGCCTGCAGAAACAGCTTAACTGTGATTTGACAATGCTGGATTAACCAATGAATATGGAAACAGAATGGTCTGTAGATTTAAATTGTTCAAAACTAGTGCTATAGAAAGTGGTTAATAATGCCCACTGTAACATGCGAAGAAAACTAATGCTGAAGTATGGTTTTTCATTTGCCTTCAGGTTATCCAATTTATAATTGGTGAACTTTGTCATTTCAGGTACAGCACAGCCAGCTACAATGTGAAGCTCCCACCATTTTATTATAACCCACATCCTGACATCAGAAGACCATCACATATTCAACTAGTGGGAATTGTTTTACACTCACACCAACTATTGTATGCATTTTGAGAAATTTTCATGTGATACCAATTTAGTGAGGAATGATCAAGTTGACTGAATTGGGTGAACTTAGCACATGTAACCATACTTGAAAATGAGTCAGCACCTTAATGAGAGCAGAAAAAAACTAAAGCTAAAAAACATGGAATGAGATCACAGGCTCTGTTTGATCTAACAACTACATACCTAGACAGGCTATTCAGTGACCCCTGCTGGAAAGTGACTGTGAGGACACAATTGAACTCAGCTGCAATTCATCTGCTGCTCATCACAATTGAATAGCCTGCTCAGCCTTATAGGTTTAAAAAAAATAAACAATTGAGAAAGAATTCGAGTTTCCAAAATCCACAAAATTGTATCATCGTGGGAGGAATGGGAAGAGGGAGTTGTCAGTTTCCTCAATTCTTCTGTATATGCAGAGAAACATTGATAACACAAGGCCTGTAGTGATTGTAATGAGGTCATCCAGGTGGACCTCATAGAATGAGTTCCCTGATTGGGGCTGTTAATCTGGTCAAATCAGGGAGCCCTGGCTGACAAATACAAACAGGAGTATCAGAGGCTCTGCTCACTCTGAGAGCTGACTCTGAAGGAGTCGGACCAGTATCAAGTACTATGCACATGTAAATAAAGGGTGACTTGGTGATGGGACACTGCCCTCTGTGGAGTTGTATCAGTGGTAATGAGAGAGAAAAAAAATTATGCTCCTGAAGAAATTTGCTCACAACAGTCATCTTTGAGTTGGGGTATTTCTGGCATCATGCTTGACTCTTTCGATCCTGCCATTGATGACTCGGCACAGTATGTGGAAAGAATGCATTACTTTTTCTCAGCCAGTGACATCGGGGCGGATGAAAAACAATGAGTAATTCTCCTGACAGCTTGTGGACCTGTGGCTTTTTTGGTTATTAGGAGTCTGATGTCTCCAGAAGTACCAGATACTAAACTCTATCAAGAGTTGACAGATTTATTTAAAGACTATTATGACCCCTCTAATTCTGGTATGCTATCAGTTTTGCTCGGCAGTTCAAGAACGAGGGGAATCCGTGTCGGGAATTTTGACTAGGTTAAGATGACTGGCAGAGGCACGTGACTTTGGTTTAAGCCTTAATGAGATGCTGAGTGACCGTTTGGTATGTGGGATTAATGATGTAACCATGCAAAAGCACCCACTATCTGAAGCCTAACAACTTCAAACAGGTATTACAATTGACTTTGTCATTAGAAAATGCAGCAAGTGGGGCATACGTGTTACAGGGTATTCTGATGGAAGTGGACACCGTCACCAGGCTGACTGAGCTTAGGGAACACCACTTGAGTACAGGCAATGCAAAGCCTCACTCAGGGCATATCCTGAACAGAGGGACTCTAGGTCAGCCCACAGCAAAACCCTAAACCTCGGCAAAACATTTTCTTAAGGATTCAAGCCGACAAGCCATTGTAGTTGCTGTTGGTATGCAGACTTGACAGCAAAAGAGTACCACATGGCCTGGATTGAGTAAGAGAACTCGTTGGCCAGTGTCCAGGAGAATGCACACACTGGATAGCCCACCTATGTCTGGCTTGAAACAGTTAAATTGCTTAGCAACATTCAAATCAGAACCAATCAAAATGAATGTCTAGTTAAATGGTCACTCAGTTCTAATGGAGATTGATACTGGTGCGGCTGTATCAGTGATTGTAGAACTAATCTTCAACAAAATTCACTCTGGCTGCCAACCCTTAAGTTTGCATAGGACCTTGGCCAGACTGAGAACCTATACTGGGGAACCTTTACAGATTAAGGGTACAACTTTGGTTCTGGTCTCACACGAGAAGCAGCTGGTTCAGTTATCACTGATTGTAGTAAAAGGCTCGTGCCCAAGCCTGATGGGACAAAACTGGTTGAGGAAGGCTCACCTTGATTGGCTCAACATTTTTGATTAGAAAACTGCTGCCTGAGTGAAGTCCTAATTAAATATCCGGAAGTTATCCAGGAAGGTCTAGGGATTATCAAAAGAGCCAAGGCCACCTTGCATGCTGACCAGGAAGCAATTCCATGATTCTGCAAGGCCTACCCAGTGCCATTTGCCTTGTGCAAAAGTAGAGGTAGAAATCAGGAGCCTGGAAAGTGAAGGAATCATCAAACCAGTCCAATTTGTGGGATGGGCAGCACCCGGTTGTACCAATTGTGAAACACAGTTCGCCTTTGTGGGGATTTTAAGCTAATGGTAAACTGCTTCTCATAGCTGGATAATACCCAATCCCTGGCACAGAGAATTTATAAGGAAAGCTGGCAGTGGGGTTGTCCTTCACGAAGCTGGACATGAGTCATGTGTACCTGCAATTGTGGTTAGGTGAGGGTTCCCAGAAGTATGCTACAATTAATACCCATAAGGGTTTGTACCAGTATATGAGACTGGCATTTGGGATATCATCAGCCTGTGCCATTTTTCAGCAGACGATGGAGAACATTTTACAAGGTCTACCCCAGGTCGCCACTTATCAAATGATGTGCTAATAACGAGGAAGACCAATAAGGAGTACTTGGACATAGTCCCCAGACCTTTCTCCAAGGCGGGTGTATTCCTTAGAGGGAAAAATATGTGTTCAAGGCATCCCTACTTGGGCTACAGAGTCAACAAGACTGGGTTACACCCGCTGGAAGATAAAGCGAGAGCGATCAAATTTGTACGGGAGCTTAGGTCTTTCCTTGGGCTGGTGAATTATTATGGAAAGTTCGTATGAACCTGGCCTCCATCCTGGACCCCTTAAATCTGCTATTGAAAAAACAGTCAGCTTTGGAAATGGTCTTGTAGCCAAGATGTAGCCTTTAGGGAAGTGAAGAAGCAGCTATTATTGTCTAAGGTGTTGGCATACTATGATCCCAAGCGAGATCTGGTGCTGACAAATGATGTCTCCCTATACAGTATCGAGGCAGTGTTGGCTCACAGATGGCCCAATGGAGAGGAACGCTCGATAGCATATGCTTCCCAGTCTTTGGCTGGTGCAGAGCGCAAACACAGCCAGCTAGAGGAGGAAGGTTTGGCGGTCATCTTTGGTGTGAGGAAGTTCCACCAATACCTTTTTTTTGTGGATGTAAATTTGTAATAGCAACAGACCACAAACCCTTGTTAGGGCTACTCAAAGAGGACAATGCTATTCCACTCATAGCTTCAGGTCCAGTTCAGCGGTGGACTCTCATTCTCAGTGCATACAATTATAAATTGGAACACTATCCGGGAGGCCAAGTAGCAAATGCGGATGCCTTGAGCCACCTCCCACTGGCAGATACACCACTGGTGTCACCGCCACTGGAACAGTCCACTCTGGTTTTGAACTTTCTGGACACCCTTCCGGTCACAGCTGATAATCTCAGACTGTGGACGCAAGAAAAGATCTGGTTTTGGCAGAACTAAAACAGCTGGTGGTGACGGGGAAGACAAAAGGCCATCAGAACCAGAACTGAAACACTTCTGGAGCCGGCAAGACCAGATCACCATCAAGGACGGCATATTATTATGGGGAGCAACAGTGACTGTCTTGAGTAAAGGTCGCTGCCAGATACTGGCAGAACTCCACCAGGGTCATCCAGGGATGTCCAAAATGAAAATGTTGGCAAGAAGGTAAATCTGATGGCCAGGATTAGATGTAGACATAGCTGTGTTGGCACTCTGGGCACAGCCCCATCAACAAGGACAAAACTTATTGCCAGCAGGTACCCCACATTCGTGGGAATGGCCGGGTAAACTCTGGACTCGGTTACACGTTGACTATGCTGGCCCTTTCGTGGGGTCAACATTCTTAGTCATTATGGATGCCCATTCAAAGTGGTTGGAAGTGCATTGAATTCATTCGTCAGACACAGGCATCTTTTACAATGCATGGTGGCCCCGGAAGTGTTGGTCACAGACAACAGGCCATCATTTACCAGCAGGAAATTCAAGTATTTCTTAAAGTCAAATTGCATTCGGCATATAAGGACAGCTCCATACCATCCATTGTCCAATGGTCTAGCGGAAAGAGCAGTCCAAACTTTGAAGGCAGGTTTAAAGAAACAGTCTCCAACTTCACTTGATACCAAACTGTTCCGGTTGCTATTTGATTATCAGACTACCCGTCACGCAACTACAGGTACAGCTCCAGCTGAATTGGTAATGGGTGGGAGACTCCACACCAGGTTAAATCTGATCCTCCCGAACCTAGAAACATGTGTGTGTGTGTGCGAAATGGCATCAGTATTGCCAATGTTGAACAAACGACTCCTCTAAGTGAGAGAGACAGTTTACTTCCAGGGACAAAGCATGGTGTTGGAAGCACAGAAATGGCCCTGCATGGGTAAGAGGCATGGTCAATGTGAGGTCCGGTCCCATGATGTATAAAGTTCGGGTAGGTGAGGTGGTCCTGAACAACCACGTGGACCACATGAAAGTTGCAAACTTGCAAATGGGTCAGAAGCAGAACATCCAGCAAGGCTGTCGGAATCCGTTGGTTCTCCCCCTCCATCTACTGTCGAGGAAAGCTCAGAGTTTGAGATGGACACGGCAGATGTCACAGCCATGCTGCCTTTACCACCTGAAGAAGAGGATGAATTTCTTCTGAGACGCTCCGGATGCAAAAAGCTGGCTACAGTGTTGTCTGTATCCGAGGCAGAGTCGGGGAAACCGGACCCAGTGCGAAAACGCCCTGGGAAGAGGGACGGATGTGGTGATTGTAATGTGGTCAGCCAGGTGGATGTCCATAGATTGAGTTCCCTCATTGGGGCTATTAATTTGGTCCAATCTGGGAGCCCTGGCTGACAGATATAAACAAGCGTATCAGAGGTTCTGTTCACTCAGAGGCTCTGAGGAAGCCGGATCAGTGTCAAGTACTACACACGTGTAAGTAAAGGGTGGCTTGGCGACGGCGTACTGGCCTCTGTGGAGCTATTTCAAGGCTTTTATACGACCAGCAGCTTTTCTCCCCAAAAGTGTTGGGCGTGACAAACAACACCCATTAGCACCATCGCATCTAATAGCATTTCAATAATTGCAAGGGTTGCCAATCCCTCAACATGTAATTTATGAGTACTATTCAAAACATGAGTGTAAAGTTTGGGGCTCACACAACGCAATCTGTTCTATCCTTGGGCAGTCTTCTGTGTTGCTTGGTTACCATGCGGAGACCTTAGCAACCTCTGATTCAAATACAGGGCCTTACTCTGTTTGATTGCCACTCCATTCTAATGACCAATAGAGGGCACTGTCTTCTTCATAGGTCAAAAACACTTTCTATCTTGGCTTCTTAAAAACAATGTGGAAGAAAAACATGATTTGAAATCGCTATTTATTCAAACTTGTTTGGTTATTAAACACAATGTAACTAATTAATAACATAAAGGTAGGTCTACAGCAATCTGCACACAACAAAAATCAACAGGAAGAGTAAAGCAGAATGGCTCTGACTGTGACATATGTGGGGCAAGGAATTAGTTATTGCTCTAGATCTCACCATGATCTCACTTCCTGAAGACCCTCAATGCTTTCTCATGAGCCACAAGAAAAATAATGAAAATTATTATGTTATGTTATGTCTAGAACTACAGGACAAAATTCTAACCTCAAATGCCAAATTTATTTATTCATTCTAATCTGTTCTACTTGTTATATCTTCCCAAAGTGTAACGGAATGCGTTTCCCATAAATCTACTGTTGGCAACTAATGTTTTTATGTTTAGGAGGGAAGAGAAAATTGACAGACAAGGAAACTTCACTCTAATCATTGAAAAGACATGAAAACTAAAAAGAAGTAGGATGCTAACACGTCTGCCAGACTTTGTATTTCCTGGCATCAAACTTTGAATTGCCTCCTCTGATGCCTTCATAAGTTTAGCCAGTGACTAGATGAACTTTGCAGTTTTGGAAATTTCTCAGGTTCCGTCCCTAGTCTAATTACTCCTCAGCACTCTTGAGTTTGGGAGGGGATGTTTAGGTAAAAGCCATCAAGCCCCTGCTAGTAGACTATACTTATAGACATTAGTTGCAGTCAAAATTGGATTCTGCTGTAGTTCTTCCTGTGATTTAGCAGCTCCCTGACCATCGCTGGTTAGGTCCACACATGAAGAATTTGTGCTCGGCTATGGTGAAGTGTCAGTACAGCTGGGAGTTTATCACAGCATTAGTCATTATCCTTGGAAGGGAAGAAGAACAACCAAAAACTTGAATTATAGTTTGTTCTGGGAAATAACTCCACAAAGGCCAGTATCCCGTCACCAAGTCACCCTTTATTTATAAGTGCGTAGTCCATGACACTGACTCAGCTAGAACAGAGCCAGCTCCTAGAATGAGCCGAACCCCTGACCCTCCTGTTTATATCTGTCACCCAGGGCTCCCTGATTGGACCAGGTTAACAGCACCAATCACAGATCTCATATTCTATGAGATCCACCTGGCTGACATCATTCCAATCACTACATACTGATTCCTCAGATTGCAACTTTTTTTTATATTGTGTACACTATAGAAATTTAGCAAGGTAGTTCAGATTTGATTTGCCAGTAACATTGTTAAATCAGGCAAGCTGCTGTTTGTCATTTGTGGTATGGCTGAAACCTTTCACTATATTAATGCCCCACAAATATCTGTTGTCCTTGTAGGAATACTTTTGAACATTATGCCTGATATTACAGGCCCTCCTGACACATAATGTCACAGAGGGGAGGTTTTTTTCAACACAATGGTTCTTGGATTTGCATTCCAAGCTAGGTGATTTATACTTCAATAGCAAACTTTAATTTTCTAAAAGGAAGAAAAGAAAACTGGCTAATCAACTTACTGGCCAACAATTAATTTGTAATTATTCACCAGCATATATGTTAGATTGGTTCAATGGACACGACTCTTGGTTCTGAGTCAGAAGATTCTGGATTCATTATTCCGTGCCAGAAATTTGAGTCGACGACCTAGATAGATAATTCAGTGCAATACTGAGATAACAGTGCATTGTTGGGCATCTTGTCTTTAGAATGAGATGTTAAACTGAGGGCCCGCCTGATAATTCAAATATACTTTAACCATTCTATGAGGCTATTTGATACCAGCAAAGGAGCTTGCTTCACAACCAGGCCTATATTCTTCCTACACAACATCACCATTGAAATTCAAATTATTTAGTCATTATGTTTGAGAGAGCTTGCTGTGCATTAAGATAGACGGTGTGGTGCGCCTACATAACAACAGTCATTGCATTTCAAGTGTAATTTACTGGGGTCTGTTTTGTGCTTTGTGTGATCTGAATGAGGTGTATACTGGGGATTGACTGCCCAATCTGGTGGCTCCAGCCTCATTTAAATTTGGCAAGGAAGTTGCAGCATACCAAACTGAGCTCCTTGAGCAGTTCGAGATAACAAGGTGTGGAGCTGGATGAACACAGCAGGCCAAGCAGCATCATAGGAGCAGGAAAGCTTGACATTTCGGGCCTAGGCCCTTCATCAGAAATGGGGGAGGGAAGACGGTTCTGAAATAAATAGGGAGAGAGGGAGGCAGATAGAAGATGGATAGAGGAGAAGATAGGTGGAGAGGAGACAGACAAGTCAAAGAGGCGGGGATGGAGCCAGTAAAGGTGAGTGTAGGTGGGGAGGTAGGGAGGAGATAGGTCAGTCCAGGGAGGACGGACAGGTCAAGGGGGCGGGATGAGGTTCGTAGGTAGGAAATGGGGGTGCGGCTTGAGGTGAGAGGAGGGGATAGGTGAGTGGAA
>JAHRHZ010000089.1:9509502-9520959 GCA_024137785.1 Ginglymostoma cirratum
TGCTCCTATGATGCTGCTTGGCCTGCTGTGTTCATCCAGCTCTAGACCTTGTTATCTCGGATTCTCCAGCATCTGCAGTTCCTATTATCCTGGAGCAGTTCACTGGATTGACATAGGATACTGGGGTGGCTACCAGTAAAAGTGAATTATGGAGTGAGCAGGGGTTCACAGACACAGAGTGATCTTGGGGCAGCAGTGGCCCAAATTACTTCCCAGAGGAAAGAGATAACAAGGTGTAGAGCTGGATGAACACAGCAAGCCAAGCAGCATCATAGGAGCAGGAAAGCTTGACGTTTCGGGCCTAGACCCTTCATCAGAATACTTCCCAGAGCAACACATGCAGATTTCTTTAGCACCATTGCCCATAAAACTGATTGGGTTTTGGTTTCTCTCCATCGATTCAGACCTAAAATGACAATCAGGGTTCTCTTTATGTCATGAGATCCTGATTCCACCGTAAACGGGACTTAGACCTATCACTTAAAACTGGCAAGAACCAGATAGCTGGTTCCTTTGAAAATGGAACCCTCTGCATCACCAGTCAATAGGTATGGTTAACAACCATATCTCGAGGCCTCATTGACAGTAGGTGAAAACAGTGTAATCCAAATTCATGAGGTAGTTTAAAAAGTTTCAAAGAGAAGCAATACAACATTTTTATGGAAGATTTATCTTCTTATGTGCAGTGGTAGTTGGCAGTGAGTATGCTGTGATACAAACTCCAGATTTTAGTGACTATGACAGCATCCGAATTCCTGATGTGTGACAGTTTCAAACTCACAGCCAGCTCCCTATATAGGGAATACAAAGTGCTTTATGCCTCCACATTTTCTGAAGTTTCATCTCTGTGAATTGAATTTGCTGGCATCATAATGTGTAGATTATATTCATGACATGATTGGGTTTGATAGTGGAGACTTTCTATCATTTATTATCTAGGTTCATGTACAGAAGTGACCTTTTAAATGCTGTTTTGGAGGGGTACCAATGCTCACAGAATTGTCATTGTTTCAGTGTTGCTGTGTTCTGTGAATCGGTTTTCTCTTTCTTCAGTTCTCTGCCTGAAGGCAAGTCTGACCCACAGTGCTGTGACCTCTACCACGGGTAGGGCAAGGAAGCAGGTCCCACACCTACCCTAGTTGGACCAAGAATCAAACCCCATGCTATTAGCACCAAACTTATCCACAGTGGCCATTCAACCAACTAATCTAACCCCACAAGGAGTCCAAGTTGCTATGGCAACATACACTTCAACATATTGTAGTCTTGAACTATGAATAGTGATTGTTCTGGCTCCAGTTTTCTTTCCATTACATTACTGACCAGGAATCTATCCTGCTCTTATTGCCTGCTACTGGCATGTGTAGGAAAGATTCGCAGGTTGATATTCAACCTGTTTGACTGCATTCCGAATGCACCTTCTTTATCTTAAGTCCTAGAGTAGATCTTCTGGAAGGAGGGAGGGACACTAAGCAGTGATGGTACCCCTCAGTAAAAATGGGAACACAGAATAGTAATGTAAATGGGGTATAATCAACGAGGCCAGACACACGTTTGCCCTACTCTATTTCATTTGTGGTATTAACGGATCTCCTATGGCATCTCTCATGGGTAGTTTGGGTAAGAGGGGCCAGTTAGATCAGTTGACCTGACAGCTAGAATGTAATTCAGAATAAAGCCAACAGCTAGGGATTAAATTCCCATTTCAGCTAAGGTAGGGTTGAGGTTTACTCTGTAATAAAATCATGGAATAAGCAATGCTTTGGTAACTCTCAAAATTGAAGGGATCCTGGGTGGAGATGTTTGGATAAAGTTAAATTATTTTCTGTAAGCCACCAGCAAAAGTGGGTTTACAACTTATTTTCCATGAGTGTTAATACGTAGTTGCTACAAGAATATGGAGTGCTATCTGAAGTCATTACAATGTTTAATTGAATTGGAATGTGTTCCTACGAATGTGATTATTTCAGTAGCCCTTCCAATAACAGCTAATCAAATTACAGATATTTGGAAAATGGTTCATCTGTAATTTCCACATAGACATTTAGGACTAAACCTTTAGGTTAGCTAATTTTTATAAGTCACAAAGCACATTCACAGCATAGAAATAGTTAATATGATTGTTGGGAGAATGAGGCTTTATTTATAATAGCAGTCCTACCAGAAGCTGTGCTTTCAGTCTTGCTTTGTCCTGCTGAAATAAAAATCGCTTTAGTCAGGTAGAGAATGATCTTTCAAACCTATCTTGATCAGCGATTTTGTAACCAGAATGTGCCTCCATCTGGGGGTAAATACAATGAGATTGTTAGTTCAAATCACTCAGATCCATCATGTACAGATCATTCTGCTGATGCAAGACACTGATGCAAGTTTAATGTCGCTGTTTATTTAACAAATACTCAGAAATCCTGTTGCATACAAGCAAAACAGTGAGAATAAAGCATTCAGAGATAGCAAGAACTGCAGATGCTGGAGTCAGAGACAACACAGCATGGAACTGGAGGAACACAGCAGTCCTGGCACCATCAGAGGAGCAGGAAAGTTGACATTTCGGATTGGGACCCTTTTCTGAAGAAAGGTCCCCACCCAAAACGTCAACTTTCCTGCTCCTCTGATGCTGCCTGGCTTGCAGTGTTCCTCCAGCTCCATATTGAGAATGAAGCATTGTGTTTTTATGTAGATTTGTTTTTCATACAGTAAAATTTTACATATGTTTAATAAATTGCTGAATAATTAAGTTTTAGCCTGAATTTCATGATCTGTCAGCACAGTGCTTTCCACCGGTTAAGAAAAAACTGAGCACAACTTGGACAAGCAATATTTCTCGTGACTGCCTAAATGCTCATCATAAGTTCAAGTGGTACATTTTCCTATACATTTTGCACACAACTAAAAGTTTCAGTTTATAAGAAATATGAGTTGCCTATGGAAGCAGACATTTATAGTGATCCAAAATGTAGAATATTAAAAAGTTACCTGAGGGGCAACTTTTCCACACAGAGGGTGATGCGTGTATGGAACGAGCTGCCAGAGGAAGTGGTGGAGGTGGGTAGAATTACAACATTTAAAAGGCATCTAGATGGGTACATGAATAGGAAGGGTTTACAGGGATACGGGCCAAATGCTGGCAAATGGGACTAATCAATTTTGGCTATCTGGTCAGGATGGATGTGTTATAGAGTCATAGAGTATGGAGTATGGCAAACCATGTCAAAGGCTGCAGGTTAGTCATGAATGATGTGAAGAAATAATTCATCATGGTCACAGTAACAGAGTATCTGACTTATAACTTCAAGGAGGGCCTCTACAGTGCTGTGGCAGGGCACACTGGAGAAATCCAAACACAGAGTTGCAGGAAAGATACCTACAGATTTAGGAGGCGACAACATATTCAAGAATTTGGAAAATGAGATAATACTTTGAATTAGTTAATTTTCTGGTGACTGTGGTGCATTGTAGAAGTTCATTTGGAACATTTTGTAGACATAAAAGCTTCACGAATTGTCAACCGTGTGCTGTTTAATTTGGTTCGTTGTTTTGTCTCCGAATTTGGAAGATTACGGGGGTCTGGCACAAAGAAACAATCCTGTCACATTTTTCTGAAATTTTGCAGCTGCCTATTTGACTGAATTCTTACGTAACTCATTCTGCATAACCTTACAGACCAGAGACCTGCTATTGAATACACTGTCCAGGGCAGCTTGTGAGGTTAAAGGAACGTTGAGTTGATGATTTCTCTTGACGAGTTATTGGGGATGTGCAGACTTCAGTAGTGTATTCAACAAGGTCACAGTTGCGGAGGTAGCAATGAAGAACGCTGTTTGGAACTGATGTTTAAAGTGTTGCCGGAACTATTAAAGGTACCTCAATAATACCTTATTAGAATATATATTGTATCGGGAGGCAGCCTGCTTCATTTCCAGCGCCACTGGGCACTTTTCGCATTGGACGACGCTCAGAAAAAAGGGCAGGGTCGCCTGTGGGTGACGTCAGCCTTTGGTGAATAGGCAGTTCGGCACCGCCCCGCCTGAGAGAAACGGAGTGCGAGAAGGAAGAGGAGGCTGAACTTGTTTCATCCACTAAAACATGGCCGGCTTCTCAGCCTGGTTCTGGAACGAGAGATTCTGGCTCCCTCACAACGTCACTTGGGCCGACTTAAAGAACACCGACGACGCCGAGTATCCGCAAGCTGGCGATCTGCTCTTCGCTTTCCCGTTGGCATTTGGTATCTTCCTCGTCCGCCTGGCGTTCGAGAGGTAAAAGGAGCAGGGGTGGTGGGGTGGTGGGGTGGAGGGGGAAAGGGAAGAATGGGGGAAGGGAGCTGGCGCCGTGACTGACATGGATTCTGTGGTCAATCGCGTGTTGCTGGAGCAGCCCTGAGGTCCCACCTTCGTTGTAGGGCGAGGGTCGTTGATTGGCTTGTTTGGGGTTCTCGGTTGTCGGTCGCGCGCGGTCTTCGGGCTCCTCATTCGTCACCTCGCGCTGTCAATCATAAGCAGGGGTCTGTCAGTGAGGAGTGGGAGGGCGCGGGAAGGAAGTGCATCCCGTAAGTACTGTGATTTCTCAAGGAGGATTGCTTCCAAAGCTTTGCAGCTAAATGTGTTTCTAATTAATACTTGTCCAACAGGGCAACGATGCAGGCAATTGGAATCCAAAGTCAAATTTAGTTTTATTAGCATAGGTAATATTTTGCAGCCATTAGGGTAGTACCTGTGTATAGATAAGTCACTTTAGTTTTGGCTGTTCGCTTTCATGCTCCCGGAGCTTTCGTTCAGGCTGGTCAGTGACTGGTTCGCGCAAGGGAATCACCTCAAGTGACGTGATCTCTAATCTCTCGGACTAGTGTCTAGAACTCGCTTGCATTATTGACAAGGAGCCATTGTTTTGGTGTCCTGCAGGACAGGGTGCTGGTGGCTCTTACACCAGACTCTGTGCATCTTCGCCTCCTCAGTAAATGCCTGGACGTTGAAGCTGTGAGGATTATAACAGATCTGTGGTACCTTTGTTACCATCTGGTATCCACTTGCAACTAACACGCAGAGTCTGATTACATTCCCTGCTAGTTATTGAATTTAATCTCCAACTGGCCTTGATTTTCAGTGATAAAGGAGAATGACACGTGGAGGTCTTTGGTTTATATTTGAGGGCCATATTCCTGTGGACAGTATTCGAATATTGGAACGTTTCAGAAGTTCTCTGTTAAAGCTGCAGTGTACTGTAATAATAATTTATTTCTTTTGCTCTCTTGGTATCCTTTGCTGACCAGCTCAGATATGTGTTTAGTTTTCTTTCAACCATCATAGCCATCTGCACCCTTGATGGCTCAATGGAATTAGGAGCTAAGCTGTCTGTCATGGTACTGAGCCATACACACTGGAAGGCCGTAGGTTTGATATCGTGTTTGTGCAGAGGTTATCAGGGTACGTGTGGGGCACTATAGCTAACTTTATTGTCCCTGGACTATGCAGGAAAGAAAAAGAATATTATCAACTCGTATTATCCATTCTGATTGCTGTTCAGCAAGCTCTGCCAAAAAATGCATTTTTGCCAAGAACAGGATTGGATTTACGATGTGCCCAAAATTAAAGAACTGGTTGGTATTTCCTATGTGGGAGAGCTAGTATGCTGCTGTATCTCAGCAGTTGTTGACTGTTGAACACCAAATTGTGAGAAATGAGAAGGTGAATATTTTAAGTTTTGGAAAGATGTGATTTTAGTGTTTATATCTAGCTGCATGGTGGATAGGAATTTGGATATGGTGCTGGAGCTCTCTACATTGACTTCTGCTTTTTTGTAAGCATATTCCCAGATATGATTCAGTCCAATTTGGTTATGTATCGCTGTTGTCTTGAGGTAATTGGAATGCAGGTTTGTGCAGTGTGCTTGGAGCTCTGATTTGGAGCACTCCAGATTTAATGTAGGAGCTCCCATTTGCAGACATTTGTGTCCTATCTGACAAATCATAGAATCTCTACAGTGTGGAAACAGGCTATTTGGCTGAACAAGTCCACACCAACTCTCCGATGAACATCCCATCCAGACTCAACACCTCCCCCGCCCCACCACCAAACCCCAACCCTATTTCGTGTAACCCTGCATTTCCCATAGCTAATCCACCTAGCCTGTACATCCCTGGACAAAATGGGCAGGTTAGCATGGCCAATCCACCTAATCTGCATGTATTTGGATTATTGGAGCAAACCAGAACACCTGGAGGACGCTGATGCAGACACAGGGAGAATGCGTACGCTCTACATAGACAGATGCCTGTGTCTAGAATTGAACCCAGGACGCTGGTGCTGAGGGGGAGCAGTGCTAATCACAGCCACTGTGCTGCCTCAATGTTCCAATTCATATGAGGGAGGAGGGGAATGGGGACAAATTCTACTAATTATTACTTGGATTGTCCATCGTCACCAAAAAGCTCCACATAAGCGTGAATGGCTACAAAGTTGCTAACCTTGCAAAATGGATCTTCATTTGACTGGTGGAGTGACCGCTGTGTGGAATGTATGTTTTGAGTGGGAGGCTTTAGAGAAGTAACATTGAGGATTGCTCAATCCAACAGACTTGGTTTTGAAACTAGTGTATAACATTCCTGCCCTATCTTGGCAATTTCCTTCCCCCAGTCCCGCAAGTATCTATTCACCCTGGGCTGGGGGCCATGATAATGCCAGCTGAGTGTTGGCAAACACTCTCTAACAGTGAAGATGTGACAGCTGAGGCAGATCTGCTCATTCCAGGGAAGTTCAAATGTGGAAATTGGGCAATGGCTTATTGGATTAGGATGAAAGGGACTCCTACCTGAGCTTCTCTGCATTCCTTCCTGACCTAGTTGTGTGGAGGGAAATTGCCTTGCCCCATCAATGAGATAAATGATAACACGGACCAGAGTTTGAACCTTATTTTCCAGGTCTGTATTACACCAGATTACCTGTTTACCAGGCAAGAGTGTTTCTGGTTTTGAATCATGGTAACTTGAGATTACTAGCTGTTGGTGCAACCAGTATTGGGCCAGGTAAACTGTAATCCCTTTGTAAGAAATTTGCAAGTGGAACAGCTAGATCTGCATTCAGAAATGAAATCTTGTGCTTCACAGGAGCAGCGGATAAAACTCTGTCTTTTCCAGGAACAAGTTTCTGGAAACGTTCCAGAAATAAAAAGAATCTGTTTTTTCCTAGCTTGACGAAAGCCTGTACGAGGGTTTTTTTCTCTATTTAGCGCGAGTCCACCAGAAAGCATTCATGAATCCTGTCAGTTCCATTGCATTTGCTATCAGTCTGCTATCACACCCCCAAAGCATGGACGTGTTTAAACTTTAGGCCAGAAAGTCTGTGGTAACCCATCGTAGTGTGTGGAATCGTTTTGAGGTCTGGATGGAGCAGTTTGCTTTGCTCAGGTTTAAAATGAGTCAGAACATTTGTTTGGTTTGGAAATGATTCTGAATTTGCCACTTCACCAAACGCCCAAATTTCATTTCTCAAATCATGCTGTCTCTTGCTGTCATGCCCTCTAAGACTGAAAGTGATAGGCAAGATATCAGTCTTTGTCTTCAATGTGTAGTTGGATGAACAGAAATGAGACCTTTCCTTTTTTTTTTTAAGAAGTGGAGAATATAAATCTGGATGGGGAGATGAGGCCAAGAATTGATTGTGCTCTGGAATAGTAAATGGACACTTTTGGCTGGAATTCTAATGTAAGAGCATTGTCCCAAAACATTAATTCTCTCGCCAGATGCTGACTGACTTGCTGATTTATTTGCAGAATTTTGTTTTTATTAGAGAAATAAATAATTATTGTCCCCACCTCCTCAATGATATGTGCTGTGAATGCATTGTAAGCATGATACTGTGTGCAATAATAAATCTGCCATGTTGTCACGTAAAAGGAGAGAGTAACAATCCTATAGCCTTGTGATTATAGTGTGATAAGTGTTTTATAATGTCTGAATGGGAGATAAAAGAATGTAACAGATTCACATTAAAATCCTTGAACCGTAACTGGCAGTACCGAAGGGCTGGGTTATCATTTTCCTATCTTGAAGAACTGCAAGTACAGAGGTCAACCAGTCTCAAACACTGCTGTGTTGAACAAGTAAATATTTAGTGATTTACGGTCATCAAATAATAAGCCTCTATATGCTTTAAAGGTACCGTTTTTAAGGCCTGGAGCCTTTTGAGCTACACCCCCATGGTTGGGTGTAGGTTGTGTTTGGACTTTTTGCTAATGTTCACCCTACATTCGAGGTGAGAATGTATATTGAGTTCTGGTAGATGTGCAGATAATGGTATGCAACTTCATGCAATTTTAGCTAAAAACTTTTAAGGGGTAGAGAAACCAATTCCTATTCTTCGGACATTGCATACAGAGTAGGCTGGATCTCCTTCATCCCTCAGCATGTACCTCAATGTAAGCTTACAGGTACATCAGGCAGTGAGGGCAGCAAATGATATATTGGCCTTCATACTGACAGGATTTCAGTACTGGAGCGGGGATGTCTTTCTGCAATTATACGGTGACACTACACCTGGAATAACGTGTGCAGTTTTGGCCTCTGCCTTTTGAGGAAGGTTGCTATTGCTGTGGAGGGGGTGCAACAAAGGTTCACCAGGAATGGCAGGATTGATGTACAAGGAGAGATTGGATTGGTTCAGACTATAATCACTGGAGGTTAAAAGGAGGAGGGGCAATCTCATAGAACCCTATTAAATTCTAACAGGAAGATTGGATGGAGCAAGTGCAGGGAGGATGTTCCTGATGCACGTAATCAGGAGCAGGAGTAGGTCATTCAGCCTCTTGAACCTCCCCTGCCATTCAGTATGATAATGGCTGATCTGATTGTAATCGTACTTCTACATTCCTGCTTCCTCCCCAGTAATCTTTCAACACCTTGCTTAACAAGAGTCTGTCCACCTCTGACTTTGTTTCTGTTGCCTTTTCAGGAAGAGAATTTCAAGGACTCCCCACACAAATGATTTTGCCTCTATGTTTTAAATGAGCGACTTTAATTTTCTCAACAGTCACCTGACTTCTAGTAAAAGCAAAATACCGTGGATGCTGGAAATCTGAAACAGACACACAATGCTGGATAAAAGCAGCAAGCTGGGCAGCATCTGTGGGGGAAAAAGAGTTGATGTTTCAAGTCCGGTATGACCCTTCAGAAGAATTCATACTGAACCTGAAATGATAATTGTTACACTCTAATGATGCTGCCAACCCTAATTCTAGAATCTCCCACAAGAAGAAACATCCTTTCCACGTCCATTCTATCCAGACCACTCAGGATCTTCTATTTCAATCAAGTCGTTTCTTACTCTTCTAACCTCCAGTGGGTACAAGCCCAGCCTATTGTCAAATGACAACCCATCTGTTCCATGGATTAGACTATAAACCACATAACTGCTTCCAAAACATTTTCATCTTTCCTTAAATTAGGAGAGCAACACTGTACATAGTACTGCAGACGTTGGCTCCCCAGTGCCCTGTATAACTGAAGCGGAACCTCCCTACTTTTGTTGTATCCCCCTTGTAATAAATGATAACATTCTCTTGGCTTTCTTGAATATTTTCTGTATCTGCGAGCTATATTTTGCAGTTTGTACACTAAGTCACCCAGATTACTCTGCATCTAAGAGCACTACAGTCTCCCCTCGTCTAGATAAAATGCTTCATTTCTATTCTTTCAAAAGTGGATGATTTCGCATGTTCTTGCATTATACTCCCATTTGCCATAATTTACTTTGCTACCTATATTTATGTCATCAGCATATTTGGCAACCATGCCATTTGTTCCTTCACCAAGGTCTTTTTATGTAAATTGTAATCAGAAAAGGTCCTAGCACTGGTGCATGCATTACATCCTGCCAATCTCCTTATTAGCTGGTCAGTCTTCTGTCCATGCCATTATACTGCCCCTTACTCCATGAGCTTTTTTTACTTCAAACTTTGATATAGCCCCTTATGAAATGCAATTTTAGAAATTCAAGTGCAGTACCATCACCAGTTCTCTTTTATCCACAGCATGTGATACCTCCTCAAAGAACTACGATAGATCGGAGAATCATGATTTCCCTTTCACAAAACCATGTTGACTCTGCCTGATTACCTTGAACTTATCCAAGTGCCATTAGAACTTCTTTAATAATAGCTTCTAACAATTTCCTTTTGGCAGATTTTAAAGTAAAAGGGCTGTAGTTTAACTTCTGGTCATTCTTTGCTTCTAATATTTTATACAGTCTTTTGACCATTTTATATATGCTTTTTAGAAAAAATTTGTTACAGTCTTTAATGTCTATAGTTAGACACGGTGCTATGTCTATCCCTCAGAATGATGACTGGGGAGTCCAGAACCGGGGGTCACAGTCTAAGGATACGGGGTCGGACATTTTAGGACTGAATGAGGGAACATTTTCTTTGCCCAGAGAATGGGGAGCCTGTGGAACTCTGCCATAGAAAATGGTTGAGGCCAAAACATTGAATGTCTTCAAGGAGAAGTTAGATACAGTACTTAAGGTTAAAGGGATCAAAAGATTTGGGAAGAAAGCAGGAACGAGGTATTGAGTTGGATGATCGGGCAAGTGGGCTCAAAGGCAGAATAGCCCACCTTTATATGTTTCTGTAAGTTGTCACACTGGCAGATAGCCCTGCCCGAAGTGGGGACGCAGTGGTTTACCTTTTGGGTGATATTGGCCCTTGGACCTGACTCCAAGTTCCATGAAGCCTTTTGCTGATTTACTCCATCTAGAGTTTTAGAGGAAGCTCTCTCACCCTTGGATCATCACCAAATGCTGTGATCAATGCTGGCTTACTGCACAATGTAGCAGGTCATTCCAGGAGCAACACCAGGCATATTTAGATTGAGTTGTGAATCTGTTGTAAGGTTCAAGTCCGCCTTCTGCGGTTGCTTACTATGCAAGGCAACAGGCTTGTTTAGTGATAAATGCTTTAGAACAAGGTTCTATAGTTCTACCATATCCAGTTCAGAATTTTTGGTGAACCAAACAACCAGTAAGAGATGAAGGCTTCATAACCATTCCTATTTTGAAGCCCAGTACTGAGTGTGTGAGAGGAAGGATATGTTTTAGCATGAGTGCCAACTAAATTATTTTCTTCGGCTTCTATTGTAGGAAATATTGAATGTCCTACTAATTTGGTTCATTCCACATTGACAGTAAGAAACAGTTGGGTGCTATGGGCCAAGAAAAGGCTGTAGGTTCTGACAGTGTCCTGGCTGCCATGCTGCAATCTGTTTGCCAAATAGATGGCAGTGCCACAGCTACATGCCAGCAGCAAGGCTAACTCTGGCAATGTTGAAGATTGTCCAGGTACGTCCTATCCACAAAAGTAGGATAATCCGAGATAACAAGCATGGGGCTGGATGAACACAGCAGGTCAAGCAGCATCATAGGAGCAGGAAAACTTGACGTTTCGGGCCTAAACCCTTCAGGCCCGAAACGT
>JAHRHZ010000089.1:9525959-9538750 GCA_024137785.1 Ginglymostoma cirratum
TTTCCTGCTCCTGTGATGCTGCTTGGCCTGCTGTGTTCATCCAGCCCCACACCTTGTTATCGTGGATTCTCCAGCATCTGCAGTACCTTTTAATCTCTGAAGATTTTTATTTGTTGTTTGAAGATGAGGCCTGGGATACCTCTTGCGCATCCAAGTAGCTGCTTTTAGACCAGAAGGGGGTCAGAGTAAAATGCAGTGTTTTTAAACAGTCACCAGGATGAGTGTTTAGTATGGATGCTGAACAAGAAGAACTGTCCACTATGGTTTGACCATATTCGGGGAGGTTTCATTGTGTGATATTCTGCATCCTATCAAAGCTAAAACTGTTTCTTTACCTCTGTGTGTTTCTTCCAGTCCTTGGGAATCATGTTTTCATTTTAGCCAGAAGCCATTGTTTTAATAGCCTCCTGGGATACTGACATCTGCTTTCTGTCTGTCCAGACCAGCTGGTTGTTTGGTTTTGCCCGTATTCACTATGGATGTTGTATTCTGTGCACAGCTGAATGTTGATTCTGAATATTCTAGAGTAAGTTGTGCACGCACAGTGCAAACTGATGGAGAAAAGGGAAAATTTCAAGTCGTGAGATTTCAGAAACTTTTTTTCCTCGCCTTGTGTTAAGTTGCCTCTAGGCAGGTGTAACTTGAACCCAAGTTGCCCAGAGGTAGGGGTACTGCCATTGTGCCACACGTCTATTAATATTGTTACTAGGGGCTGATGCACCCCAGCTCCTGTGGAAAATCTTCCTTTCTATTTGTTTTAGTCAACCTTTTACACCCCTCTGGAGCAGGTTGTATTTGATCCTGGGCCTTCTGTTTTCGAGAGAAGGACACTGCAACTGCACCACAAGAGCCCTGTGTAAATTCTATCCCCTGCTTAACTGCAATATGTTCGCAACAAAAAACTAGAATATTTTTAAGTGGATGTAATCAGTGGAATACCTTATTAATAGAATCCTCAAGTTGACTTTGACGTTCTGACAGTTAGAAGCTGCCGGTGAGCCGCATGGTTTATCAGTTCATCTTGGCTGTGATCTTTCAATTGTTCTGGTTTCTTCCTTTCTCCAAACTGTTCCCACCTATGTGTTGCTTATGCAACCCTGTTCAGTTTGTTTTGGGAGTTTGGAATTCCAGAGCTTGTTGGTATTGGTGGGATGAAGGGAGTGATAGGTATACAAGAGGCCAGAATTGGAAGAATGCTGTTTAGTGGAGCGTTGTAAGGCTTGTGTAGGTTCTGCATTGGCTGAGAGGCACGAGGACTGGTGTGGTTTAATAAAAGGGGATTCAAGTTTTCAATAGAGCAGGAAGGCAGAGTAGTTGTCATTAGAATTATAGAATTTTACGGTACGGAAGGAGGCCATTTGACCCATGTCTGTACCAGTTCCTAAAAAGAGCGACCCAGCTAGTGCCACTCTCCAGCCCTATTTCTGTAGCCCCCTAACGTCATCACTTTCAAATATATATCCTGCTCCCATTTGAAACCTCCTTTGTATTCCGCCTCCAACACATGCCTAGGCAGTGCATTCTAAATCCTAACAACTGAGTAAAGACGTTTCTCCTCATCTTGCTCTTGGTTCACTTGCTGACAGTCTTGAAGTTGTGACCCCTCTCTCCCCCACCACCCCCAGTTACTGACGTACTAACTAGTGGAAATAGATTATCTTTCTTTACCCAATCAAAATTGTTCATAATTTTGAACATCTCAATAAGCTCACCTCTTAATCTTCTCTGCTCTAAGCAGAATAAGCTAAATCTGTCTCATCTTTTCTTGTATCTAAAGTCCTTCATTCCTCGTATCATTCTAACGAATCTCCCTTTGAACTCGCTCCAGATCTTGAACATACTTCTGTAAATAAGGTGCCTGGAAATGAACACAATACTCCCAAATGTGGTCTGATCAATGATTTGTATAAGTGTAGCATCACTTCCTTATTTTCATACTGTCTGTTTTTATAAACTCTAGGATCATATAAGCTGCCTTAACAACTGTTTCAATTTTCCCAGCCTCCCTCAGAGAATCAGGCACATGAACCCAGAGGTCCCTCCTGCTCCTGTACTCCTGTTTCGTAGCTAAATGTTTTTCTTTTTGTTCATTCACAGGATGTGGATGTTGCTGGCTAGGCCAGCATTTATTGCCCATGCCTAATTGGCCAGAGGGCAGTTAACAGTGAATTTGCTGAAGACACACAAAAGTAGGTCGGAAAGTGAGTTGTGATGGATTAAAGTGTATTTCCGTTACAGAAACTGATCTTCCGGTTCAACAGGTTTGCACTGGTGTTTGTGCAACTCTTGCACTTCCCTCCTCCCATCATCATTATCCTTCAGAAAAGGGTTAGGGAGGCAGAATACTGGTGGGCCTAGTGGGGCGAAAGTTGCCCTCTGGGCAATTAGGGATGGGCAATAAATGCTGGACTTGCCAGCAATACCACATCCTGTGAATGAATTTAAAAAGAACATTCAGCTACCAAACAGGAGTTACAGGATAGAGGGAATCATCAAAAATTTACCACACTTGATTGGCAGCAGCAGCCCTTGAGGACTGAGCCCTACCTGATCCAGCAAGGGTAGATGGAAGGTTTTTTTTTGAAGGCAGAGTAGTATCATCTGCAGAAACATTCATTCAGCAGCACTGAAGCAGAATCAAGCTGGATGGGGACTAATGGGAACTAGCTCTGTCAGGTGAAGAATTCCTTGGAGGAAACAGACTAGGTAGTGAAATAGAGGCTGTTGAGTAGGGAATAGAGTTTGCCGAAAATAGCAGGCACAGTAGACACCAAAAGAGTTTTAGTTATGGATGAGATTGGATTTCTGGATTTCTGCTCAGGGTCTAACAGTAACAGTGTGAACCCAATCTGGCCAATTACCACCCCATCAGTATACTCTGAATCTCCTCTTTACTGATGAAAGTGATTATCAACAGGGCTATCAAGCCACACTTGCTCAGCAATACCCTGCTGAATAACTTCGCTTGTATTCTGCCAGGGCCGTTCAGTTCCTGATCTCGTTACAGCGTTGGTCCAAACATGGACAAAAGAGCTGAACTCCAGAGGTGGGCTGAGAGTGACTGCCCTTAACATCAAGGCTGCATTTGATAAAGTAGTGTCAAGGAGCAGCAGTAAAACTGGAATAAATGGGATGCATTTGAAGGGGAAGACTCCTTCTGCTGTTTGAAGTCATACCTGGGACACAAGATGATTGTGATTTGGAGGTTTACCGTCCCAGCTCTCCGATATCGTCGCAGGAATTTCTCAGGTTAATGTTCTCAGCCCAGTCATTTTCAGCTTCATCAGTGATCTTCCCTCCATAAGGTCAGAAGTGGGAATAGTTGCTGATGATGGCACAATGTTCAGCACAATTCGTGACTCCTCCAATACTGAAGCAGTCCACTTCCAAATGCAGCAAGACCTGGACAATGTCCAGACTTGGGCTAACAGGTGGCAAGTAACAAAACCAGAAATTGCTGGCAAAATTCATTCGGTCTGGCTGCTTCTATGGAGAGAAACCAAAGTTAATGTTTTCAGTCCAGTCAGAATGTAAGTAACATTCACTTCACATTTAGTCTCCAACAAGAGAATTCAACTATCAACCTTGACATTTGATGGTATAACCATCGGAGAATCCCTCACTATCAACATCCTGGGAGTTACCATTGACCAGAAACAGAATTGGAAAAGCCATACAAATACAGTGGCTATAGGAGCAGGTCAGAGGTTAGGAATGCTGCAGCAACTAACTCGCCCCCTGACTCCCCAAAGCCTGTCCACCACCTACAAGGCACAAGTCAGGAGTGTGATGGAATACTCCCCACTTGCCTGGATGGGTGCAACTCTAACAACACTCCAGAAGCTTGACGCTATCCAGGACAAAGCAGCCCCTGCTTGATTGGCACCACATTCGCAAATCTGCCGCCACCACCTCCTGTCTACATGAAGCCATGCAGAAATGCAACCGCCTGCATACGCCACCTTCCAAACCCACACCATCCTGAATTGGAAATGTATCACCATTCCTTCAGTGTTGCTGGGTCCAAATCCTGACTTCTTGAGGCCAAATGGGGGATGGGCAACATGCTGTACTGCAGAGCAGGGGCAGTCCAAAAGCTCTGGGGTACCCAACAGTTGATGGGAACTAACACTAGATTGTAACTAGTTATATTAAAACTGCATGGAATAGAGTGGCAAAGTCACAACAGCCAATTTGCTGAAGAAGGGTCTAGGCTCGAAACGTCAGCTTTCCTGATCCTCTGATGCTGCTTGGCCTGCTGTGTTCATCCAGCTCCACACCTTGTTATTTCAGCCAATTTGAAGTGGTATCCAGAGAGAATGGGAACTCAAATGTGAGTAGGAGGAATGTTGGGAGAATACCAAGCATTTTTGCTTGTTTTTTGGCAAGGTCCTGGCTTAAAATTTCCCATTGGTGAGCTGATTTTGTGTATGCTGAATTGATTATGGTGCATTTTGTGATCTGTGCTTGGTGGTTAAATAGTACAAATAATAATTGAATGTGACTTTCAGATAAAAGAAACTTTGGCATTTTTTAAAAATGGTGGTTCTCACCACCTTTCCATTCTTGGCTTGATGCATGTTTCTTGTTTTATTTCTTTCCTGGAAGTGCACTTCCACATTTGAAAGCAGGTGTGCAGTTTACTACAATTTCACTTGAACCTGTGGCTGCTCTTCTATTCAACTGATATTGGTGGGGTTCTCTGGACTAATCTAGAGTATATAACTTTAGGTACTTCTGTGTCATTATGGCTGGAGGGAACTATGAGAGATTTGCCTCTTCTACCTTTGGTAACAGGAAGTCCCTGCTTGTCCTCTTTGGTGAAGAGGAGTGGCTGCTTGGAGCTACAGCCAAAAAAAAAATACGACTGCTCAAACTTGGGAAGGATGTAAAAGTAACAGCTCGAAATAGGAACACCTGCCAGCATTTTAAGACAGCTGTGTGTTTTTTTTTCATATTTTAAAGTCCCACAGCACTATCTCAGGACAGCAGCAGCGTTCTCCCTGGTGACCAAGTTAATATTTGTCTCGACCAGTATAGTTAAGAAAACTGATTAGTTACATGTTATCTCATTTGCCTTTTTGGTAATCCTACTATGCATAAATTGGCCACCGTGTTTCCTATATTACAACAGTGACTACACTTAACCTCAGGGCATCCAAAAGCACTTTATGAAAAGTGCAATACAAATATTTGTTGAGTTGGAACCATTTTTTTAAGTGTTGGCACACTGCTTGAAATATTTGTTTTTAAAATCTGACCTGTTTGGACATGTTATAACCCACCCCACTGTGGTCATCGCTCCCTGAGGTGGACCTTATCTCTGGAACAGAAGGTCCGGGTTTGAGGATTTTTACCACTGCGCTGCAAGACCCTGTCTACACTGTTTGAACTTTTCTTCAAATTGCACTAAAAGGTTTGTTTACACTTCAGTTATTGGCTTTTACCTTTTTGCTCTTGGTTTGAATATCTGTGTCGTCTTTTATGCAATTGGCTCAGTTTGCTGAAAGAAGGTATCTGTTACCACATTTTAGAGTATTTTTTTTTCTTCATTCTTTTGCTCAAGTACTTAAGTGCTGTAACTTGCTGCAAGTTGATAGAACCATGTTACTAAATATAGCCTTAAACCGGTGAGATTTAAGATCTGAGAAGAAAATGAAGTAAATTAGATACTGGAAAGAAAGAAAATGGATTATGAAGGAGGAGGGAGAAGAGATGGAACTAATCGTGTAAGAATGAGAAGCTACAATTTGTAGGGAGGATGAGTAACATTGCAGGAATGTAGACCATTGACAGTGCCTTTGCATCGTTTGAATAGTAACTCAACTTTGCATGTTGTGTTTTGTTTTGCATTTTTAAACCAAATTAGTAATTTCTTAATTCACTGGGAGATTTACAGCACATTGATTTTCATCAGGCTAACAGTGGGAATTGTCTAGCGATTTTGAGATTCTCCTCTTGTGGATTATCTCTTCCTGCCCATTTATTGGACACTAATGATGAACACTTTGCTTGGAAGAAAAACAGCGAGTTTAACAAATTCTGGACCATTGCCTCCTAATCATTTTGGGTGATGAGATGTGTACAGTAGTGGAAACAATTCCAACGTTTGCACTGCAGGCTGGAACAAACTGGGCATCTTTATTTGAGCTTTTGCCAATTGTGCTCTGGGACAGAAGATGTGCTGCTTTCCTTTTTTGAACAGGGGCATGGAAGTGGCAGATCAAGCCTGGGTGTTGTGTTGGGACAGGACTCCCCCCATCCTAAACACTGAGCTACCATAAGTGCGCTTCTTGCCGACTCGTGCTCGTGCTCTTGTGCCCTCGTCCTCGTGCCCTCTTTATTTTTATTTTTATTTTTATTTTTATTTTTATTTTTCTCTGTCTCAAGTTTTGTTCTCACTCATGCTCTCTGGCACATGCACTCTGTCTTTCTTTCACACACATGAATTGCATCCCACTTTTCCCATTGTCATTGCAAAAGTTAGATTTTGTAAAAAGTGCACACACTTCCCCAGTTTACCTGTATTGCAGATTCAGGTTGACTGAAAGCAAGAACCAGGTTTTTGTACTTGACAAGAATTACTGTTTATTACGAACTAAATAGATTCTAGCTACAGATAAATAATAATGAATTGTTGCCATGTTGCTCTCCTACTGCTTAAAGCTTTAACCCCCTTAAACTTCCCCCACCCCTGCCCGTTCACGCATTACAAGGAAAATAAAATTGGTTGGAGGGAAAGACATGGGATATAAGTTAATGGTAGCCATTCCCAGAGTTCACTGAGATCGTCCTTTTTTGACTGACTTGTTCAGGATATACTGCTCCTTGATTCTCCATCTCCGGAATACTTTTGCTTGCTTGCAGAAGGTGCAGGGTGCCTGGTTCACGCTTCTAACATCCCTGGCCTACTGATTTAAGAGCCACAGCATACAGCAACTGCTAAGGGGAAAAATAAACTGAATTTCCTCAGGCTTAAGGTAGGCTTTATTACAGAGCAATAGCAATTCCCTTTGAGAGGTCTGATGGTTTCTGCCCCAAACATTCACACTTACAAGCTGTTCAGCTACCTGGACACCAATCACAGTTGTTGGCAGGCAGAAGTTTTTGTCATTGATAATTGGTCACTAGTCCACAGACCAACTAAGCTACTTGTTGGCCAAATCTCTCTGTCTATTCCCTGGCTTCAGCTCATCTGCAGTAAAGGTACAGGCATGGAGGTAGGAAAACTGCTTTGCAAGTAACAAGTTCCCTTTTGGCCCTGATCTTCCACAACTGAGTTTCCATATTAGTCAACTTCTTACTGCAATTTTTGTGGGGTAGAGGGGAGGAATTGTAATACTATAATTGTTTCATACAATGATAGATGCAAAGGCTCAGTGGCCTTGCCTGTGATATACAAAAAAAGCAAAGCTGCCAATCCCCATTTTCAGGGTCACTGGTTTGCAGTGACCGAGTGAGATTCCAACCCCCATTATTTGGATTTCCAGGGCTTGCATGTTTTAGGAAACTAAGTTTGGCTGTTTGCTTTGTTTTACAATGGAAGCTAAACTTGCTAAGGGTGAGACAAGGTCACAAGTGAGCTAGGAAATGGTTTGTAAGAATAGGAGGACTTGCCAAGTTCCTGAATAAAAGACTTCAAGCTCACTATATAGATTCATTTCAACCTGGATCCAGAAAAGCACAAGCTAACTTTCATCCCAATCGAAGATGGATTTCAGTCAGCCCTTGAATTGAAAGGCCAGTCTGCTAATGCACTGCATCAAGCTAGTCCTGTGTGCCATGAGAAGCCCAAAACAAATTTCTGTTCTGTTTCAAAAATGTACATAAATGTTGGTTATTAAGTTCAAAACATAAAAGAAGGCACTAGAAGTTAGTTTCTATCCAACTGTCAAAAGATCAACAAACTTCCCTTTTTTTCAGATCACTTCGCAATAAATAATATTCGGCATAATCTTGAAACTGCAAAAGAAGGGCAGGGCAAAACTCAATCTGATTTACCTCTTTCCTCCACCCCCTCCCCCACCCACATTCACTGTGGCCCTTAATGTTTTACTGTCCATTCCTCTCTCCTCCTGCAACCCCACAGAAAAATAAAGCCTGTCAGGCCAATGTTCAGCAAAATAACTATGATAACGTGGAATGGTAATTTAACACTTATTTTCCAATGCTGACTTGCATAGCGAGGATTGCACAAGAAACAGCTTGCACACAGTGGCTTTTGAGGGTTCAAGAATGAGTTGTATTTCTTCATGGAGTATAATCCATAAATCAAACAAATCAGTGCTTCAAGCACAAAATATTTCCCTTCTTGCCTTTTGTGATTTTTATTTTTCCCCTCTTTATCTAAATTAATTGAGCTGCCTCTCGAGACCTAGCGTTGTTCAATCAGCAAACCTCTGCCATTACTTGGTCAACCAAGCACTTAATGTGTGAGAATATCTATCTGTCTCTCACAGCTAGTACAACAACAGCATTAAAGCCAAACCCCATATGGTTCCCAGCCAGCTCCAAGAACTACAGAGTTAGAAGTGGCTCACTGATGATGGCAACTTGGATCTGTATAATGTCTTTAACATACTGGGGCATCCCAAGGACCTTCACAGGGGCACTTGTGCGACCAAATCTAACACTCATGTAAAGATGACATTGGACCAGATGAGCAAAGGCTTGAACCAAGAGTTAGCTCTTAAAAGGAAGGTGCTAAAGAGGCTGCGAGCCACAGAGAATGAGTTGCAGAACTTGAATCCTAGGCATCTGAAGGCCCAGCTATCAATAGTGGAGTGATTTTTCAAGTTTAGAGGTAAGAGGCTGGAATTATGGAGTATAGAGATCTAGAAGGCTGTGTGATTGGGAGGGCATTTGGAGTGATTTGAAAACAACTGAGAATTTTATCAGTGAGATTTCTCTTTTAGAAAAGAGGAACAGTTTAAATGGAGCATTTCCCACTTCTGATGCTTTCCTAACTGAAGCAAACATATCTCACTGTTTTATCCAGGCAATGCCACAACTTGCAAAACTTTTTTATGATTGAGACTCTGGCTTTTCAGTGCTGCAACTTGAGCTCAGTCAGTGCTTGGGTGCTTCTTGAAAGATTTAAGTCAGTCTCAGCTCAGCCCTAGACAGGGTCCACAGCACAAATTAATCTATAAAATTCAAGAAGTAACCACAAGAGTAGTTGGTGTGTGGGGAACATGTAGCGATCTGGGGCTAGGAGCAGTGACTTTTCCTTAGTATAAGTTTATTCATAATCAAGCCTACAGTATATCCAAAAAATTTTCTAAATATGGTGCTACTCCTAATAAAAACTTTTTTTTTCAACTGGTTGTTCCTAAATGCACTGTAGTTAGAGGAAAAATGCCCCTGGTGGAAGAACAAAATAGTTTTCTTTTAAAAGCTCCATCTGGGGCAGAATTGTGTGGCTTGTCACCATGTTCTATCTTCCAAACAAAATGTTTTTTCTTAGTTCCTAAGACTGCAATGTTGTGCAGAAGCCACAGGAAACCCCCAGTTCATGAGAAACTGTGTCAATAAAATATGAAGCTTTTTAATTTGCAAGAGTTAGTGTCACAGTTGAAATTGCTTCATTATCTCACAAAGTAATCATAGGGTATGGAACAGACTCCTATGGGGGAAGCAGGAGAGCCTCTTCACTGCTGCTGGAACCAAATCTTGGATCTCCCTCCCTAAGGGCATTTGTGCTGTGGATGCACCCACGTGAACTGCAGTGGCTCAAGAAAGCAGCTCACCACCACCTTCTCGAGGGCAACTTGGGATGGCCAACAAATGGCAACCAGCCTGTGATGCCCATGTCCCATGAATTAATAGAATTCTGAGCAGAGACAGGGTGGTGCTCAAGACAGTACATCTCCATTTTGATACACTTTTGGGTCTCTGCTTGTCAGTGTTCTCCACTCTAGAAAGGTACCAACCTTAGAGGTACAATGGCATAGCAGCCATCTTTCACCATCTGACCCAAGTGGATATCATTCGCATAGCAGCTGCAACTGCATGTCAGCTGATCAGCTGCCTAAAGCCTTTATAAAACTTGTTTACTTTCCCTCAACAATTGCTGTAAGCTGTTGCTTTGAACCAGTATGTCAGAGACTTCATAAGTTTGAACCAGTCACACTCTGCCTCCTGCAGGCAAGAGAAACTACCTGGTAGAAGAGAGATCGAGGAGCAAGAAGTCCTGATAAGCCAAAATGGTCATCTCCAGGGACCATTGAATTGCCTTCCCATTTTTGTTCGTATGTGGTCAGCATTTGAAGAAACCTGGCTTTCTTTCTAACAGAGTCCAAAAAGAATGATTTTTTAAAAAAAAAAAAAAAATCGGGGCATTTTGCATACTTGGATAAAGTCTTTCATAACTTTACTGATGATCCTGGGAGTAGGAGGACTTAATTTCCAGTGCACTACCTCAGTGAGGCATGATGGGTCTGGTGAAGTCAATTAACAGAAAATGCTGACCAATTTTCTCTACTTAGCAAGCAACTATTTGTAACAAGTAAATCTGTTCTAAACATAGGGAAACAAAGTACAAATGATCAACTTGATAACTTTTTCTAACTTAAGAAGTCTACCCATAAACCCCTGCACATGTTCAGACAGAATAAACAAAATACATGGATGTTATGGGTGGAGGGAAAAAATATTAGGACCACATGGTTCAATGGCACCAGTCCACAGGATTCAATGAGACATTCTTTTTGCTTCTTCCAAGTCCTGATCTCTGACCATCTCTTTCGAAGTCTTTTTTTGTCAGTTTATTTTTTACTGTAGGTACAGGGCAGTTGACACACTAATTGTTCAATCTGTCACTTGCTGGTTAGAGGCAGCAGAATATAAGCAAATGATGAGTGAGAATAGCTAGTTATCTTCCAATTCTTTGTTGCTCCTCTTGAGAGAGATGTTGTCTTTTTGAATCTGGAGGCTTTTTGCAGTTGTATTGTTCACGTACTAGATCCTGGGCAGGTGGGCAGCTTATCAGTGCTATTGTTACGCTGAGGACTCCTGTTAGGAGTGTTCAAAAGATCCTGATTTGTATTTTTCAATGAATAGACTGTGTGTCTTTGTCTTTGGTCAAAACTGCTCTGATCTCACAACCATGGTGTCAATAAGTCCAATGACCCTTGCCGGCTGCTTGTACAAGGCAACAGTATAAGCACACCTTGCAGTGAGTTCCAGTAGTTTGTTTTAAAGTTGCAACATCTCCTTCCACCTTTTCCTTGGTTTAAAGCAGGATTATTTTCCCATTTTGGTCCACAGCCCAAAAATGAGGAAAAATAAAAAGATATGGTCTTTACACTTTCCACTTATCTTAAATTCTGCATTCCCTTGACCATTTCCTTTTTCTTCTCCCCTCCTGCCAAAGATTGACACTGTGTTGTAAGCAAGCCTGGAGGGGTGCATTATTGCTCTCGTACCACTACTTTGAGGATCACAACATTAAAACTTCCTGTTACCAAGGTGACCAATTAAATATCTCATGTATGTAAAATACACTGGCACTATCTCCCACCTCTTCCCCTGCTACACTGATGACTGTATCAGCGCTACCTTGTGCTCCCATGAGGAGCTTGAACAGTTCATCAACTTTACTAACACCTTTCACCCCAACCTCAAGTTCAGCTGGACCATCTCTGATACCTTCCTCTCCTTCCTAGACCTCTCTGTATCCATTTCTGGTGACCACCTCAACTGATATCTATTTCAAGCCCACCGACTCCCACAGCTAGGACTACACATCCTCTCGCCCACCTTCCTGCAAGAATGCGATCCCCTACTCCCAATTCCTCTGCATCTGCTCCCAAGATGTGCGTTCCACTCCTGAACATCCCAGATGTCCTCTTATTTCAAGGACCACAACTCCCATCCCCCACCCCTGCCCCTTCAGTGGTCGAAAATGCTCTTGACTGCATCTCTTGTGTTTCCCACACCTGTGCCCTCACATCCCCTCCCCACAACAAAAACAAAGACAGAATCCCTCTTGGCAAAAGCCCCATTTCTGAAGAAGGGTCCCGACCTGAAACGTCAACTTTCTTGCTCCTCTGATGCTGCCTGGCCTGCTGTGTTCCTCCAGCTCCATACGGTGTTATCTCTAAACATCTTGTGTATATCTGGTTTAAAATAACCAGATTTATCAACTAGATCTCTTGATGAACACTTATTGAATCTGTTTTGTTTTATTATCATAAAGATGTAATAGTTGTTAATGTAAATGTAGAAGTATAAATGCTTATCACTCTAAATATCCCCAAAATGCGCACACTCATCAAGAAAAGAGGAGGAAAAAAATTTCAGTATAGAGATTAGCTTTCTGGAGAGGGCGGGGGAGGAAAGGAACTTTGCCTTCAAGAGTAACACATTTGCCAAAAGGATTAAGTGTGGAATGTTTGGGAGTCCGTTGCTTTGATGTTCTGGCATTTGTGGTTGAGTCACCAATCACGCACAATTGTCTTTGAGGTCTTGCAGACACAGCTTGCACAGGAAGTACAATTTTGAGTTCACTTTCTGTTCAGAAGATCAAATAGGTTTCTCCCTGAAATCCGTGAGATGTCTTTTTTTCCTTTAGAAATGGGATAGTTGAGCAGCTCATTCATAGCAACTTTTGTTTTTTTTTCTTCTTCAACTCTGTTTTTAGCAAGTGTCTCTACAACTGGACTAGATAAAATCAGAACCTCTCCAAATCTGTATCAGAGATAAAAGGTACTGCAGATGCTGGAGAATCCGAGATAACAAGCATGGGGCTGGATGAACACAGCAGGTCAAGCAGCATCATAGGAGCAGGC
>JAHRHZ010000089.1:9539150-9719368 GCA_024137785.1 Ginglymostoma cirratum
CGGCCTCTCCAAATCTGTCACTGTTCAAAAACTGGCCCCAGTAAGGGTCTACAACAAAGCACACTGTTAACACCAGTTAGATTTTTAGGAAGTCTTGTTGAGAAGTACTTTATTTGAAAGTAAGCAATCCTAAACATAAATCATCGTCTTAAAAGCACCAGGCAAATATCCACAGTAAAACCAGGTACTTCCAATCAATTGTTTTGCTGGTGTAATGAATCGGCCAGCCTGGTTGCAAGAACCATTGCTCGCTCTATAGAGAACTTTTTGTTGTGGAAGTGACTCCATTCTAGTCAAATTGCATGCAGCTTTGGTTTTTAAATGTTGTCACTTTTTTGTTATAATTCATACTGAATTGCAATCTCATGTCGATTATCTTTGAGCTGTTTGTGCAAGCAGAGTGGATGACAGCATGTCACTTAATTAGCTATTTATCATGTATTTTCCTCATTCAAAATCCCTAATAGATGTGCACTTGACTCTTGTACTGTTCCTGCAGTTTAGCTCCTAGTTATAACACAACAACTTTTATATCTGAATTTCCATCCTTTTCTGATTGGTAAAACTCTGTTAATGTGCTTACTTCACTTGCTCAGACATCTGTGGTTACCATGTGCGATTGTTCATCTGTTGAATGATCTGCTTGGCCTGAAGAGCACTGTTACTATGGTGAAAGGGTTTTAAAGAGACTTCCTGTGTTTGAATACATAAGAGTGTGAATGATTGATTGTTAAATTATAAGCCTTTTATCAATTTGGTTCAGTTGGCCCTTTATTTTTCAACAAAAATATCTCCCTCCTTTCAGAATTGATCACGTTTCCCCAAAGGCTCAGTCACTCCAGTTTCTAGTTAGGCTGAGGAAACTCTGGTATGACCCCCATCTATGCTGGATTAATTGAAAGCCAGTTGCATGGTATTTTCAGTGTGTCCATTGGCTGTTCAGTGGCAGTTCTCATTTGGATTTCAGTCTCTTGGTTCCAAGAAATGAGCATGCTCAACTCCCAAATAAGGCGATTATTTCCCTGAATTCTGAGCAATTTGGCGCAATATCTTGGGATTTGAAACTGTTTATAATTGGACAATTGTCAGTCTTTAGTATCTCTCCATAATTTAATTTTAGCATCTTAAATAATGATACCAAACTGTCAATAGAGAAGAATGGAAGAGAGCAAGGATGAGATACAATACCCCTCACTGACATTGTATGTATGTGGTGTCTTACCCAAGTATGTGTTGCTGGGAGTCGTCTTCAAGTATGGGTATAGATGTAGGACTGACCCTGTAAAATTATCTTTTATCCGTCAAAGCAGTTGATTTTCATTGGACTAATTGGGATGTAATCATCCGCTTCTTCATAGTTGGTGCCTACTGTTTTTTTTAAAAAAAACTTTTTTTTTTTGTTTTAGTGCATTTTTAGTAATCTGGATCTCTGAGCTACTTTTAATGATGCAAGAAACTTGCTGTGGCATCATTAGAATCTGTACAGATAGCAGAATCTCAGCTCTTTATTACTTGCAGTTCAAAAAGATTTATCTTTTTATAAGTGGAGATGGAAAAGCCCGATAAAAGCATGCACTTATTGAAATGCCTCGTGAAAGGAACTGCAAGTTCTCAGTTCCTGCACTATATGTGTAGCAAGTTACTCTTGATCTTCTGATTGCCAACTGGGCTTATAAACAAGATATCCCTTTTCAACTGGAATAAGGTTATATCCTTGAAGGAGTTTGACATTTCAATGGGTGAGTTAATGAGCTCCCAGCACAAAACCTACCTAAAATGAAGATAATCCTTTTTAAACATTACTTTTTAACAAGAAGCATGAATTCCTTTTTGAGGATGTTTTTACCTGTTGTTAGAAAATGACATGTTGTATTGGGAGAAAATCTTGTTGGCTAAAAGAGTTTTTTTCCCTCAGTTCACTTGTGGGATGTGGGTGTCACTGGCTGGGCCAGTATCTTATTGCCCATTCCTAGTTGCCTTGAAGGTGGTGGTGAGCTGCCTTCTTGAACTGCTGCAGTCCATGTTTTATAAGTAGACCTACAGGTGGGGAGGAAATTCTAGGGTTTTTGACCTAGTGGCATTCAAGGAATGGCAATATATTTTCCAAGTCAGGATGGTGAGTTACTTTGCAGGGGGTGGTATTCCCACATATTTGCTGGCCTTGTCCATCAAATAGAGTGGGCTGTGGGTTTGGAAGGTGCAGTCTAAGGAACATTGGTGAATTTCTACACCGCATCTTGTAGATGCTGCTACTGAACGTCAGTGGTGGAAGGAGTGCATGTTGAAGGTGCTGGTGGGGGGAGCTGCCAATTAAGCAGGCTCCTTTATCCTGGATGGCTCAAATATGCATGTTGGAGTTGCATTCATCCAGACAATTGGGGAATATCCCATCGCAATCCTCACTTCCTTGTAGATGGTGGACAGGCTTTGGAGAGTTGGAGGTGAGTTATTTGTTGCAAGATTCCCAGTCTCTGAGCTACTGTTGTAGCCACTGTATTTATATGGCTAGTCCAGTTCAGTTTCTGGTCAATAGTAACTGTCAGGATGTTGATTAGTAGGGGATTCAATGATGGTAATGCCAATGCATGTCATAAGATGCTGATTAGATTCTCTCTTGCTGGAGATGGTCATTGCCTCGTGTTTGTGTGGCACAAATGTTACTTATCCTTCTGTTACTTATCTTAAATGTGAAGGTTAGGAACATTGAGGATAGATAGTTAAAGTTGCATCTAATCTTCTGCTCCCAGTGGTGTGTGTGCAAGAAAAAGTGAAAATAAGCTGCTTTTTCCTCCTGCAGTTTTTACAAAACACAAACCATCTCATTGCAGAATTGTGGTGCAATTTCCCCCTTCCCCGTACATTTTCTTACTTTGCTGATCCAATATGAATATTATTATGTCTGTGTCAAACCTCAAAATATAGTGTTGTTCAAAATGCGTTCAGCACACACTTGGAAAATGTACCATCGCAAGATTCTGTTTCAAAGTGCAGTTGTAGTGTTTGAAATATAACTGCATTAAGTGCAGATCCGGAGAAGAAGGGCCCTAGATTAAGTCATGTTGTTTTGGCTTTTGTTTTCGAGGGCAATTTGGAGGTGAAAGTGCATAGATGGAAAGCTCAAGGTTGTGGTCTACTCTCCCTGTTCAATGGGAAGTTGGGCACAGTTCCAGTACCCAGTGCCAGAATGTATTCAGGAAATGTCTTCAGCTGCAACTCCTGGAAGCCTGGGTTTTGGAGCTGGAATGGCTGCTAGGGACTCTGTGAAACCTCGACAAAGCTGCAAGTATCGTGGACAGCATAGCATGCACAGAGAGGTGATCACACTGCAGGCGAAGACTCCACAGGAATGGTTGATCACCAGTTAGTGTAAGAGGACTAGGCAGGTAGTGAAAGAGTCTCTTGTGACTACTCCTCCTGTAAAACAGATATACCACTTTGGTTACTGTTGAGGGGAATGGCCTTTCAGAAGAAAGTAGCAACAGCCAAATTTGCACCACAGTTAGCTCTGCTGAATGGGTAAGAAGGAATGAGAGGAAAGGCTAAAGTAATAGGGGTTTCAATTGTAAGGGGAGTGGACAGACATTTGTAGTCACAAACCAGACTTCAAGATGGTATGTTGCCTGCTGGGTGTTAGGGTCAAGTTTGTCTCCATGGCTACAGGACATTCTAGACAGCAGGGTGAACAGCCAGTGGTCATGTTACACATCGTTACCAACAACATAGATTTAAAATAATGGGAATGAGGTCCTAAGAACAGAACGTAGGGAGTTGGGAAGCAAGTTTTTAAAAATTAGGACCTCAAAGGTAGTGATCTAAGGGTTGCCAGCAATGCCACATACTAGTCAGAGTAAAAGTAGTAGGATATATCAGTTTAATAAGTGGCTGGAGGGATGGTGCAAGGGGGAAGGCTTCAGATTCCTTGGACATTGGGACTGGATCTGGGAGAGGTGGACAGGAAACTAACTGGATGGGATGCACCTGGGCAGGACCTGATGTCCTAGGGGAACTATTTGCCAGCGTGGTTGGGGAGGGTTTTAACTGAAATAGTAGGGGGATGGGAACCTGTACATCTGAGACAAAAGAGAAGGAAACAAGGACAAAAACAAAAGACAGAATGGGAATTAAGAAAAGTGATAGGCTGGGAATTAAAAGGCAAGGATCACCGTGTCATATTGTAATGGGAACAGGACTAAGAATGAGCCTTAAGGCCTTGTGTCTTAATGTGCAGAGCATTTTGTAATAAAGTGGATGAATTAGTCAAAGAACTAGATATAAACAGGTTTAGTATAATCGGGATTATGGAAAAGTGGCTGCAAGGTGACCAGGGATGGAAACTGAATATCCAGGGGTATTCAGTTTTTAGGAAGGACAGACAAAAAGGAAGAGGAGGTGGAGTAGCTTTGCTGCTTAAAGATGGTAATTAATGCAATGGTGAGGAAGGATATTAGCTCTGATGAAGTGTAACCTGTATGGTTACAGCTTAAAAACACCAAGGGGCAGAAAATAATAGTCAGGGTTGAATATATACTCCAAAACTGTAGTTGTAATGTTGGGGAAGGCATTAAACGGGAAATTGGAGATGCAAGCAACAAAGGTACGATTGTAATTATGGGTGATGTTAATCTACATCGAAATTGGGCAAATCAAATCAGTGACAATACCTGTTGGAGGAATTCCTGGAGTGTATGGGATGGTTTTCTGGATCAATAGATTGCGAATCAACTAGGGAACTGGTCATTCTGTGTCTTATGATCTCTCGGGTAGCTAGCTCAGACCTGAATATTAGATCAACTTGGTCATTCTCTGTTAACAGTTGCCACTCTTCCCATCTTTCCCTTTATTACTGGAGCTGTTTGCCTTTGGGACTATTTTTGATTTTAGAGAATGAACAATTTAAGATCTCACCAAATCTAGTGAAATAAGTTTCTCCTGATCTTAGGCCTATTTGTTTGACCCTCTAATGCCAACCTTTACAGTCAAGAAAAACTACCTTTCCACCTCTACCCTGTCTAGCCCTCTTAAGAATTTTATACACGTTGATGTGATCAGCTGTCGAGGCCAGAGAATATGAGCCTATGCTACATAATCGTGCTTTTCTTTGGCAATCATCTCATTCCAGGAATTGGTCTAATAAGCCTTAGTTGCACAGCAAGTGTATCCCTCCTTAGATAGGAGACCAAAACTGAGCATAATACTCCAGATGTGGCCTTGTCAAAATCCAATACAGTTACCAGAAAATGTTCCTGACTGTGGTGCTCTAAACCCTTTCCAATATGGGCGAACCTGACAAGAAATTAGGAAAGTGATTGTATGTTAACAGAATGTACTGTTTTTGATTTTAAAAATAGTGACGTGTGTGAGAGTATATTCCCTTAATCCCCTTTTTCATTCCCCATAGCTCTGGCTCCGCCACTACTTTATTGGGAAGAGGGGGATATCCTTACAGACAGCAGCATGTTCAAGAATATGTGAGTGAATGTGTGTTTTGTTGTGCTAGAGCAGGGCATCTAGTGCCATCTGCCCCTCGTGAGAGAACTCTAACGTTCTTCTAGTCGCAAAAAACCACCCCCTATCCTATCCCCATAACCCAGTGTTTCCCATGGCTAATCCACCTAGTTTGCACATCGCTAGGTACTATATGAGCAATTTTAGCATGGCCAATCCACCCTAACCTGCACTTATTTGGACTGTGGGAGGAAACCAGAACACTCTGAGGAAACCCACGCAGACATGGGACAACATGCAAACTCCAGACAGGTAGTTACCCGATGGTAGAATCAAACTTGGGTCCCTGAGGCTAATCACTGGATCACCATGCCACCCACGTATGTCCTGTAAGGTTTCAATGTCTGCAAAGCTTGGCTATCTTAAATGGAATAGATTGTAATAGTATTAACTATCCTCAAATCCATTAATGTGCTACCTTCATGCCTGTTTTGGGTTTTTTTTTACAGCCCTATGCAACTCACCTATGCAGGTATACTACAGTATAGTATAATAAGGATCATTGTTGCATAAGAAGCTGATTTTGTTGAACAATGACTTTGAAAACTACTATCTCCCAGCCCCCAATGTTACACATGGACTCCTGTATAGTTGATCCTTGCCCTCAAGCAGTTCAACCCTGTCGACTAGTACTTTCCACCTAACTGAAACTGGAATTTGTCATTTTAGTAATGTGGCATTGTGAAACGTGTGTGAACCTATGCTTTTCCTGTGGGAAGCTGTTCCTCTTGTTTTAATGCTGCAATTCCTATATTGTTTAGGCAGCTGTGTCTCTAAATATTTACTATGGCACATTATTCTGTCATCTTAGTGATATGTCACCTGAGGAGTGATAGCTGTTTTGGTGCGTACTAGCTACCCTTCTGTAATACCTCGCTGAAGTAGCTATTCCAGTGGGACAGCTTTGCTGTGTATGATCTTGTCCTTGTATGATGGGTGCACACATTGCAGTAGGAGTCACTGGACTGGTTGAAACCAATGCTGCAACTCTCCCTGCATTGAATGCACATATCCTGCTGAGCGATCTGAAATGGAACTGAAGTGCAGAGGGCCTGTTTTTGATATGCAGGTCCACAGTTCATCAAAGGTGACAACTGTAAATCGGTCAGTAATGAGATGAGTGTCATCTCTGGATTCTTACTTGGAAGCATGGGATGCAAAAGCAAAGGCTTGATATTGAACTTGCAGCAGGCCTCACTGCAACTGGAGTTTTGGATGTAATTTGACAACTTGAAGTTGAGGCTTTCACTTCAGTGTTTGAGTGGTGGTCTGATTTGAGGCCTTTTGAGATTAGGGTTACAACAGGATAATCTTTTTCATGAAACAAAAACAGAAATTGCTGGAAAAGCTCAGCAGGTCTGGCAGCACCTGTGGAGAGAAATCCGAGTTCACATTTCTGGTCAACTGACCCTTCCTCAGAACATTGATCAGTGGGATAGTTATGGAAAAATAGTTGTTTCTGTGGCATCACCACTGGCTTTAATTAACCAAACAAAAAAGGCACCAATTTAAGATGCTCACAAAGAATTAAAGGAGAGTTATGAAAATGTCTTCACAGTGGGTGGTTAGATTTTTTTTTTGCAACCCATTATGAAAATCAAAGTTCATTAATTACTTTTAAAGGGATCTGCATTGCTTGGGGGAAGGGGGGGGGATCTGTAATCTATATTGAATTTATGTAACATTTTGTAATTTGGGAGGAAAAATACTGAATCCCCACTCATGCCTGTTGAGAAATTTGTTTTGTAGTGCAATAACAATTTTGAATACCCAGGAGTGATGGTATAAAAGGGCATGAGGAGTGAGCAGGAGAGTTGGGATTAGACTAGGTGGCTTGAGCGGGAAGGGGGCTGGTGGTGGTGGTGGGGAAACAAAGTGCTGATGGAATAAATGGCCTGTTTTGTGCTGCAACATTTCATGATTGGGGAAATTTCATTTTTAAACATTCCTTGCTTTTTAAAAAAAAACTTTTCGTGTGTGAAAGGGGTCAATTAAAACAATGATGATCACCTTTTTTTATTAAAAATTTATTGTTTCATACACTGTGCCCAAACCTAATGCACCTTGAGCTCACCATTAACATGAGTCACTGCAGCCAGTGCTGTAGGTAGACCCACAATGCTCTTGAGGAGGGAGTTCCAGGATGTTGACTCAGTGACACTACAGGAATGGTGTTTATATTTCCAAACCAGAATGGTCGTTGAGCGGCTTGAAGGGGACCTGACCACATATCTGCTGCCCTTGTCCTTTTCCTTGATGGAAGTGGTCATGGGTTTGAAAGGTGCTGTCAGAGGGCCCTTGATGAATTGTCTTAAGTTTTTTTTGCCTTCAATTGGACTTTGTCCAGTTTTGAGAGAGTGATGGACTAGGTGAATTGCTCCCATTCATCTCTTTCTGGACTGGGGCCCAGATCTATACCATACCAAGCTCTTTTGATACATAACCCCATAGATTCTGCATTCCACAAATACAAAATTACTAAAACCAGCTTTGTTTTCTATCAATGAAGATGCTTTTATGTTGGGAGATGTTTTGGATTTGAATTCCAGGGAGCTTGCATTGTTGAATTGACTCCTGGCTTTTGTATCCCTAAGTCCCTCATCCTTTTGGCAATTTTGTTCATCTGCAGAAACCGGTGTCTAGTTCTGCCACAAGGGGATGGAAAGGTTAAAGGCAGGAACTGGCATGAATACCTGTCTCTGGGAATTCAAATTTAAGCTGCTGGTGCAGGTGCTGTTGTACTGGTTCTAACCTTTTGCAAGAGGTTGTGGGGAAAGCTCAGAACTGAGGGGGCCAAAAATATATTTGGTGATTACTAAGAATTCAAGAGAAACTTTTCCTTACCCAGAGAATGAGGAGGATGTGTAACTTGCTGATACTTTGGACCAATTATTTTATGCTGTGAATTTAGGAGTGTAGCCATTGTTGAGATCATGTTCTGCTTTTATTTGGTTGGAAGTGGTCATGGGTTTGAAAGGTGCTGTCTAAGAAGTCTTGGTGAATTTCTGCAGTGCACCTTGGAGAGTACGTGAGTGTTGGTGATGGAGAGAAAGAGTCTTTGTGGATTTGGTGTCAATCACGCAGATTCCTTTCTCTTCAATGGTGTTGCATCTTGAGTGTTGGAGCTGTCCTAACAAGGCAAGTGATGACCATTCCATCACACTCCTTGACTTGATGCTTTGTAGATGGTGGACAGACTTTGGGGAGTCGAGAGGTGACAGTTTTCGTAGCCTCTGACCTGCTGTTGTTGTCACTACGCTTATATTACTGTCAAGGGGTGATGGTTGAATTCTCTCTTAGTGGAATTGGTCACTGCCTGGCACTTACGTGGCACGATAGTTACTTGCCACTTGTCGGCCCAAGCCTGGATATTGTCTAGGTCTTGCTGTATTTGGAAATGGACTGCTTCAGGATCCGAGGAGTCGTAAACGGTGGGATAGGTTGAGGTGCTTTTCCAGTGAATCAGCAGATGCATGGCAGGCTGTATAGCTTCCTTTCTGTGCTGTAGACACTCGGCATGTTTATTTTAATCCAGAAGCAGTTGAGCAATTGGCAGGAGAGATGCTGTACCCTTTAGCTCTTAAATCCTAGTGACAATTTGAATAGCTTAGGGTGAAACTGAAATTTTTTTTTTAATTTTTAAAACCAGGTTCGTTGCCAAACCATGTGCCCTGAGCCTTCGAATTCAAGCAAATGGACCACGCAGGGCGCAGCCCAATGCTATCCTAGAAAAAGTCTTTACATCTATCACTAAGGTGAGTGTTGTGGTCCTGGAGCTTTTGCTTTTACCAGAAAGAGCATGTTTTATACAACCAAGGTTGACTGGGTATACGCCCCCAAACCAGTCTTGTACCACAGCCCAACTCCCTGACTGAATGGGTGGAGCAGCATTCTGCACTTTTCTACAAATGAAAGCGGAACATTGTAGGTGCTAGAAATTTGAAACAAACAGAATGCTGGAGAAGCTTGGCAGTTCTGGCAGCATCCATGGCGAAAGAAGCAGAATTAACATTTCAGGTCCAGTATGACATTTCAGAACTGAAAGGTGTTGGAAATTTTCAGGCAAACTCTTTATCCAACTTGGAATGTCTGCTTATATTTTAAAAAATAACATTTTTTCATCACTTTTTTTGGTTCTGAAGAAGTCATATTGGACTCAATGTTAACTCTGCTGTTCTCTCTGCACTGATGTTGCCAGACCTGCTAAGTTTCTCCAGCATTCTGTTTGTCTACTCTGTACTCAAAGCCTGGTCAGTGTTAAAATAAATGATATTAAATGCTGATGCCTTGGTTGCAGTTTTGTGCTGACCTCCCAAATGTTTGATGTTTTTCCATTTTACTTTCCTCTTTTTAAGGATACTAAATCTTTCTGTCTACATAAAAATTCTGTGTCTAGGCCATTTATCATATTGCACTTGCACCTCATTGACTCAGATATTATTCATAACAGCTACAAGTCACAACAGAACAAATATCCATGAGGACACAACATATTTTTAAAAAAGAAGTCATTATTTCTCTTCTGATTTTACTTTGAACCTGCTCCTATGATGCTGCTTGGCCTGCTGTGTTCATCCAGCTCCACACCTTGTTATCTGAGATTCTCCAGCATCTGCAGTACCTATTAACTCTTAATAAATGCAGCACTTCACTTTTAGTGATGCACGTTAACTGAGCTCATTTCTCATGCCACCTGTTTGCTGACATTCAAAAAGTTTTTGTGTTCACTCTCCTCTGCCTTGGGGGACTACATCAACCACATGGTGTGTGTTGGTGAGTTTGCATCGATTTAGGAAGGTCCCCAGGTTTGATCTCTTCTCTTGGGTATTCTTGGGACAGGTCACTAATTTAGTTTGGCACATCCTGAGTGCTGGAGAGGGAAAAGAAATGAGTTGGGATTCCTGCTCACAGTGCTCAGTTTTGTAGGGAGGACTATGTCAGATTCTGTTTTGATGCCCTATGCAATTGATTTAGTTTGTTGATGCTTGCTGTCTTGGTTCAGTTGTGAAGAACAGGCACCTTGGGCAATATGTTTGACCTGCCAGTAGCTGTGAAGCTGTCTGAGCACAGGCAGTACCACCTGGAGCACGGGGGGTGAACAGTTCCTTTCATACTTAAACTCCTATGTTACTCCATTCAACAGTCCCCTAACACAAGCAGATGTATTGCACGGAGTTAAAAAAACTCACCACGTGAATTCACAGCAGATAGCCCTTATTGAATTAACATTATTTACACCTGCCCAGCAAAGAGGGCAATACAACAAAGTGCTCAGATCTTGCAAGTACTGCAGGGATGTTTTCCATAGTGACAGAGAATTTTTAAAAATCGTCATTTCCACAACCTCTTGATGCCCAATGTGCTATCAGCTTTAAATTGAATGAATCGTGTATGTTTCCAATTAAACTCCAGAAAATCGTAATGTCTGAAGCTTTACAATAAAAATATCAACTGCTGTTCCTGCATCTCTTTAATCACCTTGGTTCCTTTCTTATTTCCTTGCTTTTAGGAGGGTGGCTAGCCATGTGTGCTAATCTAAGTAAACAATTCCTCTGAGCCCTGTAGTCACCCCTTTTTAGGGAACAATGCCGAGTAAGTTTTTTTTCTCATCAGTTTGTTTTTGTTTATCCTAGTCTTCTGGGTAGAAAAGTCTTGTGGATCTATTGTCTGTATCGTTTAACAATGTTATGTTAAAAGACTTATGCGGGACTGAATGTTGACACAAGCTAATTCTAGTGGATCATGATATGCAATGAATTTTTTTTTAAACCTATTCAGCACCTCTCTCTTTGAGTTTATGAATGTCTCTATTAAGTTACTTCAACTAGATTGAGCACTTTACTTTTGGGGTGGTGGAGGGTGGAGAGAAAACAACATTTTTGTACATATTAAGGACAAGGGTTAGTAATGTTCAGGATATTTATTTCAATTCAACTTTGCAGTTCTATCCTCCTATTAAAACAACGTTCATGTACCACATCATATCATGTCCCATGTTTTTGAACGTTGTCAGTTATTGCTGGAGTGGTTTCTGGAAACCACTTTATGGGTGGCATGGTGGCTCCATGGTTAGTATTGCTGCCTCACAGCGCCAGCAATCTGGGTTCGTTTCTACCCTTGGGCAACTGTCTGCGTGGAGTTTACATGCTCTCCCTGTGTCTGCATGGGTTTCCTCCGGGTGCTCCGGTTTCCTCCCACAGTCCAAAGATGTGCAGGCTAGGTGGATTGGCTGTGCCAAATTGCCCATAGTGTTCAGTGATGTGTAGATTAGGTGGGTTATAGGGGGATGGGTCTGGGTGGGATGCTGTGAGGTTTGGTGTGGACTTGTTGGGCCAAAGGGGCTGTTTCCACACTGTAGGGATTCTGTGATTCAATGATTCTTAAATGTGAGTTATTGAATATATTCTCTTTCTTTCCTTCTGCTCAGTCTCCTGATGAGAAAAGACTTGAAGGCCTGTCGAAACAGCTCGATTGGGATGTCCGCAAAATTCAGCGCTGGTTTCGACATCGAAGGAATCAAGATAAACCAAGTACCCTCACAAAATTCTGTGAGAGCATGTACGCCTTTTTTTCTTTTCCCCCACCCCCCTCGCCTGTTACTGAGTCTCCAATTGTATCCCATTAAACTTAGTTAAGGCCTATTGTACAATATTCCTGCTATTGTAACTGTAGCTTTTGCTCATATCGATGAGCATCCATGCATTTCTGAAAATGATCAGGTCTTATAGATGACTGAAAAGCATAATCTTCACGTGAACCCTTTATACCCCCCTCCCCGGCTAAGAATGAATAAGATTTCAAATGTTCATGCTAGTCATTACTTTAAGCATTGTTTGAAAAAAATCTCTATGCAATTTGCTTCTGATTTCCTTCCCAAACCTCATCTGAAAAGATCTGCATTGTAGGCTTTGCAGAAGAAAACAATCAATTGAAGGACAAAGATGCGAGTGGAATGGTGTTGGCTTTCCTGATATCTTTCCTTGAAACATCCAAATTATTTCGAAGATTTCTTTAAAAGAAAAATGGATGTTATTGGCATGTGATGCACATTTTATTTTGTATGTTTCTTTTTAATGTATAATCTTCCACCACACCTACATCCAGAAATTGGAATGGAGTTGGCCCATAATTGGGGCAACTGGTTTACGGTGACTGAACAAGTGAAAATGGTTTTGTTTTATTTTCGTTTGTTTAATTGCACAAGTTCCTGGATCTGTTACTGGGGTTTAGGAATCATTTTTGCAGGCTTGATCCCAAGGGTTGAAATGACCAAGAGTGAATAAAATTGCAGTTCCAGGTCATCGTAAGTGTTTGGCAGTTGCCCTGTCTAACATTCTAATGCTCCTAACACTGCCAACTCTTGTGTAAGCTTTTCAGTCTGCTGGATAGAAAATAATGATACAAGTGGAGGTGACATTGACGGTGCCCAAATGCTGGGCGAGAATGGCAGCAGAGCCCAGGCGCCAATGACTGACGAGCCAATGGCAGTGGCGGCACAGCACGAACGGCAATGGCAGCTGAGTTTAGAACAGTGGCATAAAGCACAAGTGGCAAAGGCGGCAATGGCCGATGAGCCTAGGGCAGCGGCGGCACAGCATGAATGGCAACAGTACTGCTATCAGCATTTATAGATGGCTTATTATTTTTAGTGAAAATGACAAATTTACTCCAGCAATACCTCTGTAAACCACCTGCGCCAAATTCAGAATTTTGCTTGTTTTTTGTTTGCAGCCTCTTGTTCGGGAGTGGTTTTGCCCATGTTTAATAGCGAGAGTTTTTTGGAGCAAATGTATTCCTGCTAATCAATATCAGTACAACTTTGACGCTTTTTAGTTTGATTTGATAAGTTAAAATTTTCATATGGCTCAAGAGGAGGCCACTTAGCCCATAGTTGCTGCACCAACTACTTTTCATTTTGAGAACTATCTAATTAGTCTCGCTTCCCTAGTCATTCACTATAGCTCTGCAAATCAGTCATCTTTTGAGTATTCATCCAGTTGACTTTCTGAATCTACTTGCACCACCCTTTCAGGCAGCCTGCTCAAGATAATAACTTGCTATGTCTACTTTATAAAAAAAAAAATTTCTTCTTAGTGCTGCTGCACATTTGCTAGTTACCTTTTAAATCAGTGACCTCTGCTTACCAACTGCCAGTGAGAACCATTTCTCTTTTAACTTGCTCTGTCAAAAGTGTTGTGGATTTTTAATACCTCCATCAAATCTCCCCTTCTTGTTTTCTACTCCCAAGGGGACTTTAAAGAAAACAAAAGGAAGTGTCCCTACAGAACTGAAATCCCACATCTCCTGTACTGAAAAGCAATGACTGGAAGCAGATTGCCATTTTCTTTCCCTGTCTTCTCTCTGCCGCTGCCAGGCACGTGTGTGCGCGCACATGCACATGCACACCCAATAAAAATGGAGGGGGAACCAGTGTGTAGCTTGTGGACTTTTATCCTCCCATTGCCTGGGTACAGAGAGGAAGCAGCAAAAACTGAGCCAATTGGTAGGTGAGGGAAACCCGTGAGTACTGCTAAATTACTCTTTACATGTAGTTCATAGAATCCCTACAGTGTGGAAACTGGCCCTTCGGCCCAACAAGTCCACACCAACCCTTAGAGCATCCCACCCAGACCCATCCCCCTATAACCTACACACCCCTGAACACTATGGTCAATTTAGCATGGCCAATCCACCTAACCCGCACATCTTTGGACTGTGGGAGGAAACCCATGCAGACACTGGGAGAATGTGCAAACTCCGCACAGACAGTCGCCCGAGGCTGGAATCGAACCCGGGTCCCTGGCACTGTGAGGCAGTAGTGTTAACCACTGAGTCATCGTGCTGCCCCCAGTTGCTGATTACAGACCAGAAAAGTGAGGAAGAGGAAGTGCAGCAGTCTTTTTGGCAAAGTCTTGGACTGCCATGAGCCTTGCAGAGCCACAGACTAAATGATATTCCTTTTTCAGCGGTTTTGTATTGCCACCTGCAATTATAGTCCCTGGAAGTGGGATTCTTGAACTCTGACAGTCTGGTATTCTAGCTGTACTGGAGCTTTATATTGGACTCCATTGATTTGATCACAAACTGGACAATTCTAATGATTTGGTGGTCAAACTAGTCTGTATCTGTCTCAAAATGGAAAATCCTAGAATCATTTTTCCTGATGTAAATCAGTTGTGAAAGGCTGTAATTTCCTGTATTGCCTGCGCTTCGCAGGGAGAAGGAAACTAACTAGAATGTCGCTCCTGAATTGCTGTTCAACACCTATTCCTGTGTGGGTGTGGTTGCATGTACGCTGCACTTTAGATACATGTCCTCTCTAGTAATGATAGCCTGCTGGTGGTCGCTGCCTTGGCTTATGTGAATACTGACCAAGACCACTGATTTATTGTATGCACAGTAGTGGGCAGTATGATTTCCAGAATGTCATTGGGAATCCTGGAGGTTCGTATAACAAAAATTGGAAATTTGCTTACTCAGTCACTGTAAACCAATGGCCCCAATTTATAATCTATTGAGATTAGATTGCTTCCAAACAGTAGCAAAACCCAGAATAGATTTGACTTGCTTGCATAAATCAGTGGCCTTGATTTTAGCCACTTGGGCACCCACTAAGCTGTGCTCCAATGAAAAAGTTAACACCCTCATTAAAGAGGGAAAGAATTGAGTTTGTGGCCCAGTGTTTTCTATGGTAGTCCAAGGCTTTCTGAATGGAACTTCCCAACCTCTTGTGCTTTCCCTGATCAACAGACGAGCATGTGTTGAGAGCACACATCCACACTCGAGGCAAATGACTTTTACTGTTGCTTGTCTGCAATCAGATCATTTCAGAGTTTTTCACTTTCACTTTGTTTAGAAGAGGATTAAAATATATAACTAATGAGGTAGAATATAAGCACACTACTGATAATTGAGAGACCATTTCAAATTTGACATCCTGCACTGTCTACGAAGACATTGTCCAACAGAAATCTGCATTTCTTGTTAATTTCTCGCTGTGTTTCAGGGATCCTGACCAGCTCTGAAATGCTGTACCATTGGTTTTTGGAGATATATTTGACCTAGGTTATCCTAGATAAATTCAGATTGGATTTGTGGTCTAATCTGTCCAAGGAAACTATATTTCTCTTGTTCTTGTGTCCATGTGTTGCCCTTTAACAGAGTATGTTGCACTTCCCCAAGATGGCATTGAGATCTGTTGAGGAGGGGAATGTGAGACTGTGGGACAGTGGGTTGACCTCAATGAAAATGTTGAGCTTGCTGTTAACCTGTTGAATTTTGTAGCACTTTGAAAGTCATACATGTTCTTTTTTTAAAATGTGAATCTATTTGTTTCGAAATTCTCAGACATTTTGTAGGGATCTTAAAAAGCAGTGCTCTAGAAAGTTGTCTGAGGTTCTGGGCAGAGAACCTCGGCAGATACTGTTTTGTGATTTCTTTCTTTCTTCGGAAAGAAGATGTCCTAGATTGAATTGTTCCCAAATGAAGTTTTCCTCTTTTCCCAACAGAACAGCCTTATCCTCTCCAAGATGTGTCCCATCTGCTTTTTCCTTTTTTGTGGAAATTCACACACCCTGAATAGTGTTCAGCATGCTATACAGAAGGCTGCTTCATTTAATTCACAAAATCAGGAATGTTCTTGTCATTCTTGAAATATACAAATAATTTGTATTTGGTTCAAAAAGAGGCCAGTCTTCAAAAAGTTAATTTCACCAAACGGGTAATAAGTTCCTGCAGAATCAAATGGCTTGTTTCGCTGATCGCCTTTCTACTTCCACAAGGTTGTGGTAAGAGACTGATCATTTACACCACTCCTTAAATTTGCTAGGAAAATGTCAGGGTTGTTAGGTTGGAGCTGTGAATGCACAGAAGATTGGTACCTTTAAAGACAGACTAACATTCAAATGCATGTTCATTTGTGCACTTTAAAGTGAAGCCAATACTGAAGTGTTTTGGCGTTTTTATTTGCCAGTTAATTTTTATTAAGGAGACAGTGCCTGTCTCCCTGCATGGCAGCTGAACTTTGCATTCCAAAGACCTAGATTCACCTTGACAGTGAGGGGCAGTAAACCAAGGTGCTTTACAGATTTAAAAATCAAAAATGAGTCTATTTCCATTATCTAGCACCTAGAGTATTTTGCTTTTGCCTTGGTGATTGTTAAGTTAGCTCCCTTATTATTTTTGGACTACGTAAACTCCCTCCACTCATAATTCATCAGCATTTAGGGTCTTCAAACCTGCCTTTTTTGACGTCACTTAAAAAGCTCCAAGTAGAAATTTTGGAGGGTGTGAAGCCTTTAATATAATTCAGGTATATGTTTCAGCTGAAAACCAAAAGAACTGTGGATGCTGTAAATCAGGAACAAAAACAAAGTTTCTGGAAAAGCTGAGCAGGTCTGGCAGCATCTGTGAAGGGGGGAAAAATCACAGTTAACATTTTGGGTCCAGTGACCTGAGGGAAGGGTCACCGACCCGAAACGTTAACTGTGTTTTTTCCTTCGCAGGTGCTGCCAGACTTGTTGAGCTTTTCCAGCAACCTTGATATGTTTGAGCTATATATGGATTAGGCCCACCCTGCTGTGTTCATTGTGGATTACAAATGTGGAATAGATGTATTGAATGTTTGCAGATTACAGGGATAGGAAAGCTTCAAAGTACCCAATCATGAAGTAATTGTAGCACTAAGGGATGCTGATGAATTGTTTCTAATATCCACTTTAGTTGTTAGCGGTACCGGCTGTATGACTGGTTGAAGACTGGTGTTAAAAGCTTTTGTAATTGCTGCCCTTTTGTTAACGGACTGCAATATAGAAAGATTTATGCTGTGTGGCTGCTGTTGTGTTCTGGGAGAATAAATTCTGCTGTTTTTCTCCAAATATTTTCCCTAGTGGTTGAGCACCAGCTGTTTGTTTTAATCTGAGAGGCTTGTGGCCAGTGGCCCTTCTGATTAGTCATTTGAACATAACTGATCTATGAGGCATGAGAGCAAGGCTGGATGAACTGACTGAATTTCTGGGCTGTTCTTGTGAAGTTCCTAGCAGCCAGCATAGAGTGAGGAGTACATTAGTGTAGGGGGAAAGAGTTTATTTTTTTTCCCCCTCCCTCTCTTTGAAAACCTTTTCTTTTTTAAAAGAAACTCTTTGGAGTCCAGATTGGTCGACCTGAGCTCCTTTTTAGATTTGATGGGGATAACGCCCCCACCCCCTCATTTTCTGATTTCAAGTGTTTTGTGTTTGCAGGTGGAGACTTGTATTTTATTTCTATATATTCTTCTATGGAGTGAGATTTCTATGGAAGGTAAGTGCTGTTATGTGTGTGTGTCTTATATATCTGCACCCCCACCCCACCGAAGGGAAGAAAGCATTTTCAATTTTTTTTTTTCTTTTCTTTTTAGTCAGGGTAATCATAGCTCCTCCCCTTCAGAGGAACAACAGTTCTACAGAGTGACTGATGTGCAGTGTAGGGGGACATTCTGCAATAAATGACATTTTGTGTTCTGTTACTTTCTAATGTAAACCTGTTAGTGAATTCACTTGATTGTACTTTGCAGATATAGTTGAGAGGGGATGGAGAAAGGTGGATATTATTTACTTGCCAATCAAAGTAAAGAAAAATCTTGTATCTATAGAGCATCTATCACAATGTCAGAACAGCTGGTGAAATATGTGGGAAGTTTTATCACTGAGGCATAGGAAAATGTGATGAACAGTTTACGCGTAGCAAACTTCCAAATAGAATCGTTGTATAATGGCATAGGTTCTGCGGTCAGGACATTAGGGAGCTCTTCTGCCCATTGACTAGTCAAAGAGGGTCTTTTACCTGCAACTGTGAGGGCAGGCAGAATTTCAGCTTAGTGTCTGGAACGTTCACCAAGATTTTAGTGTTCTGGAGTGTGGTTTGACCCAATGACCACCTGAATGAGTAGAGGGCACTAACACTCACCCGAGGCCAACATGCAGTTAAGCTGTGCAAGAAGCATTTGGATAGCAACGTTGAGTGAAGTTGTTCAAGGGAGCTCTTGATGGGAACCATGGTAATGCAACGTCAAACTGCCAGCTTCGAGTATGTTTGAACAATACAGTTTGTATTCGGAGTGCTTCCGGCACAGTGGGTCACATCCCTGCTTTACAGCCCCAAGCTCAAGATTCAAGCCCTGCAACAGGACCTGATGGCCAAGGAAGATGTATTTTTTTAAACTTGAAATATAATTAAATCTTTCTGGTCAATGTGCCAAATGGCTGACAGTGGGAGTAGGAGAGTTCCCAGGTCAGCCGAAGGCAATGAAACACCACTGCAGTACTTTGCCAAACACAGTGATGGATCAACATTATTTGAATGGAAGTCCACAGTTACCAATGCCCTCTTAAAGCAAGTACAGCTGCGTTTATTGCATTTTGAGTTATTCCTTTTTCTCCTTTTGCATCACATATGTTGCCTTTTAATATTTTAAGGGTAGTGGTGCTGATTATCTATCTTTCAATTTCTTGAACTGATTTTATGGCAGTTGTTTCTGGGTGTTTAAAATACCTCCTTTGTCAGGGTCCATTGGCTTACACTTCATACCAGTCGGCTATAATGTGGCTGGAATTAAAAAAAAAAAACTCGAACAAGGTTGTAGGGTAAAATCCACATCCCATGACTTGGGGTGCTGCATTTTAATACCACGTGATATGTTTTAACATATGAACAGATGAATCGGGAGCAGGAGTAGGCTACTTGGTCCCTCGAGCCTGCTCTGCCATTCATTAAGATCATGGCTGCTCTAATTACTCCATATTCTTGCTAACCCTAATTAACGTTTCATCTCTTGCTTATCAAGAATGAATGTACTCACCTCTGCCTTCAAAAAAATTCAGGACTCTCTTCCTCCAAAGGTAACAGGAGAAGTTCTCTGTCTTAAATGGCTGACCACACATTTAGAAATGGTAACCCCTAGTTCTAGATTCTCCCACAAACATCCTCTCCACATTTACCCTGTCCCGAACCGTAAGGATCTTGTGTTTCAATCAAGCCGCCTCTTAATCTTCTAACCTCCTAGTGGATACAAGCATAGCCTGTCCAACCTTCGCACGTAAATATTGCATTAGTACTTTATGCTATGACGTAAAATAGGAAGAGAATATAGGGCGACTAAGATGTATTTGTATTGAGTCGTCCTGGCCAACAGTGTGTACGTGACTGCCAATGCAATTCCCCTGGGCAACTGTTTCTTAATGGGCTTCCTGCTGTGAGCACTGTGCACCTTGCTGTTGGTGTCACCTGGGCTTGTATGGGAAAAGATTGAATGGAAAACAGACCAAAAGACACCACCTCACCATCTCCCCAAAGAAACCCCCCCCAGTGCTTAAAGCTCTGCCTTAGATAAATTCTCCATCTTTATAAGTCTTGAATCTTGGTGAAATAACTCCACAGAGGCCAGTGTCCCGTCATCAAGTCACCCTTTATTTACATGTGGAGAGTCCTTACCACTGATCCAGCTTCATCAGAGCCAGCTCTGAATGAACAGAACCTCTGACACTCCTGTTTATATCTGTCAGCCAGGGCTCCCTGATTGGGGCTATTAATCTGGTACGATCAGTTGAACCGCCTGCCTCAACCACTATGTCCCTCCCCCTCTGAGTCTGAGGGCACAGGCCTGTTTTTAAAAAAATTTTCTTTTAATCTCCGGCATTTCAGCACAGGTCAGGTTCTTCCAACTCCGCCTCTGATACAGGCGATGTGTAACGCACAGTAGCTTGCCTCTTGTACCCACAGCATCATTAGCACCTCTGGAGCTATAATCAAATCAGAACCAGGACAGTTTGGTATCCACTGAAGCTGTAGGTTGTTTCTTTAAGCCTGCTTTTGAAGTTTGTTCTGCTGTTTCTGCTACACCATTGGATGATGAATGGTATGGAGCTGTCCTTGTATGTTGAATACCATTCCACTTTAGGAAATACTCGAATTCCCTGCTGGTAAATATTGGCCCATTATCTGTGACTAACACTCCTGGGGGTCTGTGTAGCGCAAAAGATGCGCACAGCTTTTCTGTCATTGTCCCCGTGTTTGACAGATGAGCTCCGTGCACGTCCAACCACTTTGAGTAGGCATCCACAATGACTAACAACATAGACGTCATGAAAGAACCAGCACAGTCAACATGTAACTGAGTCTAAGGTTTACCCAGCCATTCCCACAAATGTGGGGAACCTCCTGGTGGTAATTTTTGTCCATGTTGGCACTTTGGGTATTACCCCACCAATGTGGTTATGTCTGCATTCAATCCTGGCCACCAGCATCATCTTGGAAGCCCCTGGATGACCCTGGTGGAGTTCAGCCAATATCTGGCAGTGACCTTTGCTCGGGACAGTCATTCTTGCTCCCCATAACATATGCCATCCTTTTACTGTGATCTGGTCTCTCCAGGTCCAAAAAGTTTCAATTCTGGTTGTGACAGCCCTTTAGTTTCCTCCATCACCACCAGCTCTTTCAGTTTGGCCACGACTGGATCTTTGTGTCCAAATTCTGATATTGTCAGCTGTGACTGGAAGCATGTCCAGAAAACTTAAAAACCACTATGGACTCTTCCAGTGCTGGTACCACGGATGGTGTATCTGCCAGTGGGAGCTGGATCAACGCATCTGCATTTGTTACTTGGCCTCTCAGATGGTGTTCCAACTTGTAATTATACGTACATCATATTAGAACCCACTGCTGAATTTGGCCTGAAGCCATGGGCAGCATTGCTTCGTCCTGTTTAAGTAGGCCAAGTAGGGGTTTGTGGTACATTTATTACAAATTTACATCTGTAAAGGTCGGAACTTCCTTCTCTATCTATGCATATTTATGCTCTGCATTAGCCAAAGTCCTGGACGCATGTGATATTGGGTGTTCCTCTCCATGGGGCCACCTATGAGCTAATACTGCCCCGATGTCATACAGGGAGGCATCACGTGTCAATACCAGATCTCACTTGGGTCTGTAGTGCGCTAACACCTTAGAGCATGATAACTGTTTCTTCACTTCCCTGGAAGCTATGGCTTGGCTTTACGACCATTTCCAAAGCTAACCTTTTTTTTTTTAGGAGTTGATGCAAAGGTGCCAGGATGGAGGCCAGGTTATGTATGAATTTTCTGTATTAATTCACCAGCCCAAGGAAAGACCCAAGCTCCGGTACAGACGTGGGAGCCGGGGCCCCTTTGATCGCCCTCACTTTATCTTCCAATGGGTGTAACCTGGTCTTGTCGACTCTGTAGCCCAAGTAGGTCAATTGTGGGGGCCTATAACATACATTTTTCCCTTGAGGTGTGCACCTGCCTGGGAGAAATGTCTAACAACGATGTCCAAGTTCTGTAAGTGCTCCTTATTGGTCTTCCCTGTTATTAGCATGTCATCTGGGGTAGACCTTGTAAAATGTTCTCCATCGTCTGCTGAAAAATGGCACAGACTGACGATACCCCAATGGCAGTCTCACATACTAGTACAAACACTTATGGGTATTAATTGTCGCATACTTCTGGGAATTCTCACCGAACTGCAATTGCAGGTACACACGGCTCATGTCCAGCTTTGTGAAGGACAGACCCCCTGCCAGCTTTGCATATACAATCCTCTATATGAGGGATTGGGTATTTATCCAGCTGTGAGAAGCGGTTTACTGCTTGTTTAAAATCCCTGCAAAGGTGAACTGACCCCTCTGGTTTCACAATTGGTACAACTCGGTGCTGCCCATTCCGCAAACTGGACTGTTTTGATGATTCTTTCACTTTCTCTGCCTCCTGATTTCTGCCTCTGCTTTTGCCCACAAGGCAAATGGCACTGGGTGGGCCTTGCAGAATCATGGGATTGTCTCCTGGTCAGCATGCAAGGTGGTGTTGTCTCCTTTGATAGTCCCTAGGCTTTCCTGAAAACCTTCCGGGAAATTTAATTAGGACTTCACTCTGGCACAACATCTTTTGATTAAAAAATGGCTGCCTATCAGGGTGACTCTTTCTTAACCAATTCCACCCCATCAGGCTTGGGCCTGAGCCTTTTTACAACAATCGGTGGGAACTGAGCCAGCTAGTTTTCACATTGGACCGGAACTGAAGTTGTACCCTTAATTTGTAAATGTTCCCCAGTATAGATTGTCAGTCTTGTCGAGGTCTCGCACAGACTTAGAGGTTGGAACCCAGAGCAAATCTTGTTAAAGGCTGGTTCTGTGATCACGGATACAGCTGTGCTGGTATCGGCTTCAATTAGAACTGGGTGACCATTTAACCAGATGTTTTATTTTGGTCCTGATTTGAATGTTGCTAAGCATTTTAACTGTTCCAAACCAGATGTAGGTGGACTTTTAGGGTGTACAGTCTCCTGGATACTAGCCTATGAGTTCTCTCACTCAGTTTAGGCCTAGTGGGACTCTTGCTGTCTCGGGTCTGCATACCAGCAGCAACTACACTGGCTTACCGGCCTGGATCCTGAAGAAAATTTTAACTGTCTGGCTGAGGCTTGGCTTTGTTTTGGGGTTTTGCTGTGGGCTGACCTAGAGTCCCGTTTTTCAGGACATGCCCTGAGAGCCTATGCAGTGCCTTCACTCAAATGGTGTTTCCCAAGTTCAGTTGGACTGGTGAGGGTGTCCACTTCCATCGGAATACCCTGCAACACATGCTCCGCGTGCCGCATTTTCCAATGACAAAGCCAGTTGTAGTGCCTGTTTTGAAGTCCAGTTGGGCTTCAGCTAGAAGGGACTTTTGCATGGTTATGTCACTAATCTCTCATTCCAAACGGTGTGTCAGCATCTCATTAAGGGTTAAACCAAAGTCTCATGCCCCTGCCAATTACTTCAACCTAGTTAAAAATCTCGATACGGATTCCCCTGGTTCTCAAATTGCTGAGTAAAACCAATAGCATCTCAGAATTAGGGGAGGGTTGGGGTCATAATAATCTTTAACCAAATCTGTCAACTCTTAAAAGGTTTTAGTATTTGGTGTCTCAGAAAATTAGGCTCCTATGATTGAAAAAGCTACAAGTCCACAAGCTATCCGGAGAATTACTCATCGCTTTTCATCTGCCCTGATGTCATTTGCCCAGGAAAAAAATACATTCTTTCCACGTACTGGGCCCAGTCTTCAATGGCAGGGTCAAACAAGTCGAGCTTCTCAAATGACAGCATAATGCCAGAAATGCTCACCCCAACTCCAAGACAAGTGTTGTTTCTTCAGGACCATACTTTTCTCTCACTGCCACTGAAATAAGTCCGCAGAGTTCGGTATCCCGTCACCAAGTCACTTTTTCTTTTTTTCACACGTGGAATGTCCTTGGGCGGCACAGTGGCTCCGTGATTAGCACTGCTGCCTCACAGCGCTAGGGATCTGGATTTGATTGCAGCCTCTAGCAACTGTGTGTGGGGTTTGCACATTCTTCCCGTGACCGCATGGGTTTCCTCTGGGTGCTCCAGTTTCCTCCCACAGCCCAAAGATTTGTAGGCTAGGTGGATTGGCTGTACTGAATTGCCCGTAGGGTTCAAGGATGTGTAGATTACATGCATTAGCCATGGGATGCTGTTTGGAAGACCGGTATAGACTCTGGCCAAATGGTTTGCTTCCACACCAGGGGATTCTGATATTTTGTGACACTGATCCCATTTTCTCAGCATCAGCTGAGTAAACAGAACCTTTATCACTCCTGTTTATATCTGTCAGCAAGGGTTGCCTGATTGGGGCTGTCAGCCTAGCCCATCCAGGGAACTAGTGTTCTGTGAGGTTTGCCTGGCTGTCCTTGTTACAATCACTACTATCAGCCAATCTCATTCTGTCTGCATTGACCTGGCTTTGTCTTTTTGCTTAACTCTGGAGTTCCAGAATTCGTGCATAATAGCAGGCACTGTTACACTGAGACATTAGCTACGCTTTGGAATTGAAAGTATAGGCTAGTATATTGGGCCAGTGATTATTTTCAAAATAACAGGCTATTACACTTACTGCTATTCACTTGTAAATACCCCAGCAACTTTAATTGAGGGCAGATGTGCAATTAAATGTGAAAATCAAAGTTTTTGTTTGAGATTTGTTGCTCTTATGTTTTCCAAAGTGGCATATTGCTGTTGGCTCATTATTTGGGGGCTGTGTCTGTTGCCTACTGCAACTGTGATTGTTGGGGGCACCGCCTACAGTCCCATTGACATCGTGACCAGTGATAACACAGGACTTGTGTACTAGCTTTATTTCATGTAGCAGACTGGTGACCCTGAAATTAATTAGAAAACACTTCACCCAGACGAGTTCTTGGAAAGAGACTCTTGTGCCTCACTCGCTGCCCCATTCCCTGACCGAAGTGGCAAGCCTGGCAGCAAGAGATGTGGTGAGCAGACAGTGGGATGACCAGTAGCAGCGGGAGCGACCAGTAGCCTCTGTGGTAGTGCTGCGCAGGTGGTGGCCATCTTTGCCAGTCATCTTGGTGTTGGCGCCAGTCTGTTACTCAAATGTGCTGAATGGTATAAAATTAATGCTCAAATGGGAGATGTACAGTAAACCTACCTAGAGAAAAGCCGCTTCAAGTCAAAGTTTGCTTTTAAGGGGAATGATGAGTGTTCATTATGGCTGGTTAACCTCCCTGACTCTGAAAATTACTAGTGGAGTTGCATTCCTTTTATAGTTTAATTGTTTTTTAATATCACTTTTTTTTTGTATGTATTTACACTGGGTCCAATACTTTTCATCCAATTTCAAGCAATTTACTGTACAAAATAACATGTTGGTTCGGTGGAAACAAAGGAGAAAGTTAGTGCAGATAGTGGGTCAACTGGCCTCCTCTGCTTAAAAATATTCTGGAATTCTATGATCCCAAGAACTAGTAGTAAAATAGAGAGATTAATGCACTTGTTCAAAATAATAAAAACAACGAAAGGTTTTGCTGTTAGGCCACTGAATCATGGAAAAGTGGGGTGCGGGTGCTGATTTTGTTATAAGCAAAAGTTGATTTGTCTTCTAGTCTGGTCTCTATCGTGTTGATGGCAAAACCAGTGGTGAAGAGCTTGAGCACAGAAATTAGGCTCTAGGGTATTTGCTAGTATCGCTAATATCTCTTTTAATTAACTGGATGAGCCATGGCCAGACCCAGTGGACTGTTGCTAAACAACTGAGTTTTTATTTTCATTTCTGGCATCCAAGCCAATGATGTCTTCAGTCTTCCTATTTGCTTTGGCTGTTGCAGATGTGGTCACTAATTTATCAGCAAGGAGATCTGAAATAGTTGCTTACCTACCCTTGAAACAGGAGGATTTCGCCAGCTGGATTTGCCAAATCTTGCAGCAAGGCCTGTTGCAATAAAGATGTTGTTTATATATGGTATTATTGTAACAAACTTTTTTTCTCTCCTTTTCTCACCCCCACCTCCCCCAACTCCTGACTTCCCAATGACATTTTTTTTAAAAAGTGATTGTTCCAAACTAAACTGCATTTAACAATTCGAGTCTCATCTTGTTTGGTGAGACAGTACTGCTTTTAACTCTCTCTCCAACCTTTATGTAGCAAGTCTGGACAGGGCATGTGCTTTTTCTTCATGGCTTTGTGTATGTAAATAAGATTCTGCAGTGGTGGTAGTCTTTGCTTTGCGAAGCAAGTCTGTAAATAGCCAAATTATTTTTTTATTAAAAAAAAATTGCTTTGTAACCACAGTGTACTTGTACAAAGAGTTTTCATTCACCTCTGCCAAATATCCTTGTAGGCATTGGAAGCCATAATTTGTCAACTTGAGCAGTTATTAGTGGTGTTGAGTGGCTGGGACTGACTTTGCTTATCACGCCCACCCCCTGAATAATTTTGTGGCTCAACACTGGGAAAAGTTTTTGATTCTAAACACTTGTGTTTTTTGTGTGTGGGCTGTACATTGCAGCAAAGAGAAGCCTACTTTGGAAGAATCTGGATGTGCAGGTCCACAGTCACTGAAGGTGGTGGAGCAGGTCGATAATATAGTAAAAAAAGGCCCATGGCATGCTTACCTTCATTGGGATGGGCATTGAGTATAAGGATAGACCAGTTATGCTGCAGCTTTATAGAATTTCAGTTAGGCCACATTTGGAATATTGCATACAGGTCTGTCAGAAGAATGTGGATGTTTTTGAGAGGGTACAGAAAAGGTATACCAAGATGTTGCCTCGTATGGGGGATTTTAGCTATGAAGAAAGGTTGGACAGACTGGGTTTGTTTTCACTAGAATGCAGGAGTTTGAGGGGCAACCTGATAGAAGTTTAGAAGATTGTGAATGGCATGGATAGAGTGGAAAGTGAGGTTCTTTCTCCCTCCCCGACCCCGGGGTGGAGGTGTCAATTACCAGGGAACACCGGTTCAAAGTACGGGGGTTTCACACAAAGGGTAGTGAGTGCCTGGAACATGTTGCCAGAGGAGAGGGTGGAAGCAGACACAATAGCAGCATTCAAGAAGCACCTGGATGAATACATGAATAGAACCTAGAACATAACAGCGCAGTACAGGCCCCTCGGCCCTCGACGTTGCGCCAACCTGTGAAACCAATCTGAATGGATCCTGTAAGTGAAGACCGTTTTAGTATGGAAGGGCAAAATGTGGTGATGCAGCTTGGAAGGCCGAAGGGCCTGTTCCTGTGCTGTGTTGCTCTTTGTTCTAAGAAAATTTTTTCCACTGTCCTCCCACCTTTCCTTTTGAAGCATTAACTCAACCCAGCTAGTTTCATCCATTTCATTGACTTTTTCCCTGTATTGTGAGGCCAGAGCAGACACAGCCTACGTTACTTTTGCAACAGCACTCCATGCATGGTAGGTGTTGGGTAACATTTATGCCATCTAATGCCCTCAGCAAGAGGGGCCCCAACCATTGTGCCTGTACCAGTTGTATCAACACCATGACTGGTTGCTCTGTGAATGAGTCATCTTGTCATCCCTAACCTTTCCACAATCTACAAAATTCAAGTAAAGGAAGTGATTGAATACACACCAATTTAGCTGGATTGGTGCAATCACAACAGCACTCTAAGCTCAATAGCGTTCTTTACCTTTTTTTAATAAAAACAAAAATAAGCTTTACAATCCATTGCTGGGCTTGTATGTGTGAGGACCTTGCAGTCTGAGGTTCAGTCCCATTTTCTAAAAACACTTTTCCATTAGTCTTTTACAGTTTAACAACAGGGGCTGTGCAGTATACCAAGTTGCACAAGAAATCTTTTGTGGACCTAGAGGCTTATTTAATCCTTCACTGACCTGAAGTCGGAACGTACTGCAAGGCCTCGATGAGCTGCTGTGCTCTAGAATCCTCTGACATTTTAAAGATTGGAACTTAAAAGTTGGTCTCTCTCTGAATACATGCATTTTTGTTCCCTTCCCTCTCCACAGTTGCTTTCCTCCAGCTGCTGCTGATGCCTTGCTGCAGTGCAAATACACAGGTGCTCACTGACCTATTTAACTAGTAAACTAAACAGTCGTTGCTTGGCCATCAGACTGGAAGAAGACAGAGGGCATCTTCTCTCTATCGGTGGATCACTGAATAATAGTGAGGTTTCATCACCCTCTTTAACCACCCTCGATAGTATGGAGGGGGGCCTGAGCCCAGTTCTAGTGTACCCTCTGCTGTATCTAGGAAGGATGTGTGGGGCTATGTGAGGATACGGAGGATATTTACCAGAATGGTTCCAAGGATGAAGGAATTTAGCTGCAAGGTAGGTTGAGGAAATTGACGTGGTTCCTCTTGAAGCAAAGGAACTTGAGATATTTAATAGAAATGAGCAAGTCTGTGACAGGCTTGGATAAGGTAGACCTAAGGAAAAGTGGAAGCCAAGATGATGAATGATTTCCAAAGAAAATTGGATGGTGGAGTTAGGCGCAGGTTGGGAATCAGATGGCATCGGGAACTTCCATCTTGCATCCCTCCACTTTGGGTTTCTGTGCTGCTTCCTTCAGGTCTCTTCTGCATGGAGCTACTGAGCACCAACATGTGGTGCAATTACATACTGTGATTTCCACTGAATTCAAAATACCTCAGTAATATTTTACCAGTGTGGGTATTACACATGCAGAGTGTTCAGCCACTATGCTGCTTCCTGTGCTAATTAGCTGCGGTAGCATTCACTGCCTGACTTGCTGTTTTGGGAGAGCCTTTGCTATCTGCCTTTCTAAATAGCTTCCATCAAGTGCTGATCCCGATAGTTCTATCGTGTGAAAGTTGGTGGACTGACAGCAGTCAGAGAAGACAGATTCTAACCCAATGGTTTTTTTTTTAAATGGGTCTGTATTACCTTCTGTTTGGTGGATGCTGCTAGGTACAGTGATACAGAGCTGAGCAAGGGAGACTCCAGACCTTGCTGTCAGATGAGCTCCTGAAATGCAAGAGCAAATTATGCCTTTCTGCACAATTTTTCACTTAGCATTCTGGCTGTTTGTGACTTAACTCTTGGCAAGTCTCATTCTTCCCTTTCTCTATAATCTTCTTCCATGACCCTCTTGAAAAAAACACTGCTCTCCTCTAATTCTGGCCTCTTGTGCATCCAGGTTTTTTTAATTGTCCCACCATTAGCTGGACTTTGAATTGCCTAGGCCCCAGGCTCTGGAATTACTTCCCTGTTTCCTGTCTACCTCACTTTTTCCTCTTTTTTGAGAAATTTCATAAAAGCCATCTTACCTAATATCTCCTTCTGTGATTCAGTACCATACTTAAGAGTTGCTCTTGTGAAGTCTTCCTTGGAACATCTCATTATCCTAAAAGTCCTATGAATACCGTTGTTTTATAGGGTTTCTAAGTGTTCACTTGTTGCGCACATACATTTGATATTTTTGGGGGTGTTGCAAATGCATTAACTGAGAGCTGTAACAGTGACCTGCAGATGAAAGTTTAAGATCCAGCTGTACCACCAGATTTGTACCAACTAGACTTGCTTTGCAAACTCTCCATCCTGTCCTACTCTACCCCAAGCAACAATCTAAGCCTTGCTATGTGTTGCAAAATAATTTCTGCCTGCTGCAGGTTGCTTGAACAGTGAGCTGCTGCATGTGATGCCAGCAGGCAATAGACCAGAAGTATGCAGCCAACCAAGTACTTGAATGTTGTGATGTAGGGAAACGTGACAGTCAAATTTCGCACGGCAAGATAAATGACTAAGCTTTTTTTAATGGTATTGGCCAGCATTTAACCACAACCCGAACCTCCTTGCTTTTTGTTTTGAAACCTGCCCAAGAGGGTGCTTGGTGCTCAAGTTTTACATCTCCTCCAAAAGGCAACACTTAATAGTCATGCACTCCCTCAATATTGCAGTGAAGTGCCTACCTGTAAAGGAACTTGAACCCGTGACTTGAGTGAGATTCTGATTAGAATCTTGTCCAATTTTTTAATGGCGTATAGAGCCTGCGTCTGTTTGTAGTCTTAAGTTTCTTCTTTCAGGAAATATATATAACCAGTACTGGCTCTAGTTTTTAAGAGTAATGTATTCTACTCTTAATTCTGGAATGGTGTGGATAAACACGATAAAATTAAGCGTAAGCATTGTTCATAGTTGCTAACCATAGTAGCATGTTGCCCCCCCCTTTTTTTGTTTTTTTTTGCTTTTGTTTGTTTGACCTGTTGGACCATGTAAATCTGACTGCTCTGGTTCAGTGTGTGAATTCACCATTTGGAATGCGAGTGTGACCTACAGGGTAAGGAGGTCCCCGTTCAGTCAATGGCATGTGCTGAGTTAGTGAATCTCAGTGGGTCTGTATTGGCGTGATAATCATGCTTATTAGCCCAGAGGGTCGGGATGGAAATGGATCAAAATTCGGCTCCTGATCGTTGGACTGTTCATTTCTACAGTTGCCCAATGAAGAGAGAATTAACCTCAGTTGTGATGTTTTCCATAATCGATGATCCCACTACCCAGAATATTGCAACAAGAATGGCTAGCAGTTAATGTACAGAACACTTTCAGTTGCTGTAGAACAAGTACCTGGCCCATGAGTTGGCATATTCAGGAAAAACTTTAGGAGGGAGTAGTTGGGGAAGAGAAACATTTTTGAAATATGTCTTGGATACCAGTCCGGTGGTATGGTAATTGCTGTGTGTAACTCTGCTGCTTTCTTCTAGGCTCCCTGGTTCTGGGACACACGACATTGCTGGTATAACTACCCGTATCAGGTGAGCATTGAACAATAGTGATTTGATCTATTTTGGAAGTAAGCAAATACTATGTTATTGTGCAACAGAGGAAGACCCACTACCATCCCCAAAGGCATTGCCTGGGTCAAGGTCTGACTCAACCCAAGCTGATGGCCTAAAATAAAAACAGAAAATGTTGGCAATGTTAGGCTGGTCTAGCAGCATCTTTGGAGGGAAAATGTTAATGTTTGAGGCTGATGACATTTTTTTAACCATGACTCAAGGATGAAAGTCTGTATAAATCAGTTGGAACTTCTTACACTCTTTTTTTCAAATGTGTGGTCCTGTCTCTCCATGCAATTCCTAATGTTGCCTATGACATTTTTGTTTCTAGATAATTTGGAATGTAATAATGAAAAGACAAATTTGTGGCGTGTGGAAGCCTGAACAAGATTAATTCAGTTATATCATTTCAAGTGCTTGTCAGCTGATGATATTTGCACTATTCATACATAGAATATGTACCTTTTACAACAGCTGTGAGTATATGTTGACAATTAACTAGATTTTGTTCTTTCCTGCAGACACTGGTGTTTGACATGTATTATTATTACATAATGGAGTTGTCGTTCTACTGGTCATTGATGTTTTCACAGTTTACCGACATTAAAAGAAAGGTAAGCAGCTGCCATCCTATTGAGTTTGAGCCGTCAGGGTAGTTTCATTCGAAGGTAGCCAGTAATTGCAGTTAATTGTAAATACTGCCCCCTTTACATACTAGTCTAATATTTAAAAAATGTTTAAGCTACTTATTAAGAGAACCACGGTCCAACAACTGATCGTGTTCTGTTAATTAACTTGTTTAAACAAAACTGATGGTGTTATATTCCTTTACAAAAGTTATTCTGATAACCCTATTTAGATTTGGTACAAAGCAAATTGAGACACTCAGGCCTGAAGTAAGGGTGTCTTATGAACATTCTCTAATGTAAAATCTACTTTTAAACTGAGCACTGGTAGTTTGCTTTTTTTTTTAAAATACTGTTCTTTCTTTGATTAAGCTGCTGAAGACTTGATGTGCTGAGTGGCTTCTAAGTGCTGTATTTTTTGATTGTTGGGAATAGCTCTGTGGTGCGGTTCGAGCAAGTTGTATGTGACCAAGTTGGGGGATCTTTTATCTTGCTCTTAACCGTAGTTAGCTATTTAAGTACTGTTTAATTTTTTTGTTCTTTTAGCACCGAGGCCCCTTACCAAGAATTGTATTTGAATATGATGCGATCATAAAGGTCTACAGCACATAGCCTACAGTCTATGTGCAGTGTAGGCTGTTCAGCCCATCAAGTCTGTTTTTGCTGGACACAATCATCTAACTATTCTAATTCTGTGCACATCAGTTTTATACAGTTCATTGATTGATTGTTCCCAAACCCCACCACCTCAGTCTCCTCTGCTTGAAGACGTCTCCAGTATGTCCACTCTCTCTTCACAACTGAAATTCTCCAGTCCAGGAATCATCTTGGTAAATTTCCTCTGCACTCTCTCCATTGCTATCAGCCCCCTTCTAGAACGTGGATTCCAGAACTGCACACACTACTCTAACTATGACCTGACTAATGTTTTAGTTCTGCCATAACCTCCTCAATCTTAAACTCTGTGTCTCCACTAATAAAGACAATCCCAAATGCCTTCTTACTCACTTTATCTACCTGTCCCACTACCTTAAAGCACCGGTGTACATGCACACCAAAGTCCCTCTGATCCTCTGTGTGCTTCCCAGGGTCCTACCATTCATCATGTACTCCTTTGCCTTGTTTGCCCTGTCCAACTGCATCACCTCGTGCTTATCTGGATTGAATTCTATTTGCCACTGATTAACCCATCTATATTCTTTTTTTAAAATATTCTTATAAGGAATTTTTTAAAAAGAATTGTTAGTCTTCTGCATTTGTGCCAGCAGTTTCAACAGAATTTCTTGACATAGTGGAACAAATCTTGTTAGCCCAACTTAATACTGCATGGTTGTCTAAAGCTTGCTCATAACCCTGTTGATTAAATATTGGGAAGAGTGGAGGCACTGCCTTTTGGTCCCAGCCAGCTTTGTCCCCTAGTTACCAAATTCATTCTGCTCTCTGGCAACAATTTGGGACTCTGCTGCTCTGCTCACAACCTTCAGTGTCAAATTTGAGTTGAGCTTCTGACCACACAACAGCACCACCACTAAGATTGCCAGTTTTCCCATCCATACCCTGGTGTCCTTGAGTGTTCCTGATTCTACTTGCTTTCTCATCTGCAGTCGTGCTGTCCGCTGCTTGGACCCTATTCTCCGTAATCTCCTTTCTTCCACAACCCCCACCTCCCCTCTTTCAATCATCTTTCTTAATATCTCTGCTGTGAAGCGCCTATATGGATTTTCCTTTTACACACTGCCTCCAAAAATGTTAATAAAATTATTATTATCTGCTGCACGATTTCTTTAGGGTTGATTGCAGTACATGAAAAAAATTTGAAACTGTTCATTTTTAAATTATCCTCTGGATGACGAACCATTTCAGAAGGCAGATAAGAGTCAGTCACTTTGTGCAACCCCAGTGCCACACCAGAGGCCAGATCAGGCAGGTTTCTTTTTTTTTTTTTAGAAGTAGAGGTCTTATTTATGGTTACCCTTTTTCCAATACATGCTATTAATACTAACACTATTGGTACCCTTTTGAATTGAATCCTGTGGGTCATTAGTCCAGCAACTGCTCTGGCAAAGCCAGATTGAAATGGCCTGTATCACTGCAACTGATTAAATTGGATTTGGGCTTTGTCTCACAATTTCCCCGTGTGTTAAAGTTCTGAACTCAGCAGGCTGGTGTGGATGAGCTGAGTGGAACCTGATTGGTTAGGGTTGTACATCTTTCGTTTTATGCTGCAGGATGCCATTAGTAAGGGAGGGATAATTTTTGGGAGAGGTCTGAAAGTTTTTTTTTTCAGCTGTACCTCCTGTGTGGTGGTTGATACTGTTTTGCTCTCTCTTGAACTGCTTTCAGTTGGTCTCTCCTTATTTCCGTCACTACTATAAAGTACTGTACACAGGATGCTGTCTGAAAGTGTCCTACTTTCTCTAGATTTGAAAGAATTATTTCATAACAGTAATAATATCCACAATACTTAGATTTGTTGTTGTTTTTTGTTTTGGGGGAGTGTGTTGTTAGGAATGGGGAGGAGTTGTCTTTTTATGTTCTGTTTTGTGAGATCCACAGGTAATCTGCACTCTTGCCAGGAACGTACGCTCTGGTCCAGTACCTCAACTCTGAATGCAAAGTTGTTTTTTTTCCCCCACTTCTTGCCCAAAGCAAAAATGTTTGTTAAAACTGCTGCTGTAAAGATTGTCTAGCTTGTTAAATGTAATACTGTCACTAACAACAAAAATGAAGCTTAAGTTAAAATCAGCAGTCAAGCATTATTTTTAGTTCGTTAACTTGGAGTGGTCCTCATATCTGTTTTGCTTTTGAATGTAATTGGAACCTGGTAGTAGTTGGTAAATACAGCCGAAGAAAGGGGTGGCTCACAGTGTTGTGACTCCGCATTAAGTACAGCTTCAATTCTCAATATATTTGCTTTGGTGGAACTTCATTTTGATTGACATCAAACCGTAAATCTTTCTGCGCACTTAAAAATGCCCAGTAAGTGTTTTGACTCTTAGGTTAAGCTCCTATGAATTGGTGAGTTATACAGACCAGGAAGCCCTATTATAGGTTTAGGATGTATGGAATTAGGCTGAGCATTGCAGTCTTGATTAAAAATGCATTTTAGGTAACACTGTTAGAATTTAAAAGCAATGCTTAATGGACTGGAAGTGGGTAACTGTGTGCTGCAAGGTTTAGTTCTGGCCACTTCTGTTTACTGTCATATCAATGACTTTTGAGATGGGCCTAGAAATGATGTCAAAATTTGCAAATGATATGGAATTGGGGGATAATGCCTTTTGGGGGAAAGGCAGAAAGAGCTGGGAAATTTCTAAGAAGGCTTTGCTTCCAATAGTCCTTCGTGCATCTCGGAGCCAGTTACAGAATTGAAAAGAACATGAATCCAGTCCCTGTTCCTGCCTGTGAAGGAACTGGTTTTAGAATGACTTGTCTCAATGTTTAGAGTAAGTACTTAACAACTTTGCTTTGGAGCAGCGTCTTGTGACCAGTCAGCTGTATGTCCTATGAATCTAATAGTTGAATAAATTAATTATCTTGTCACAAAATTAAAGTCTCTGTACACAAGTGAAATGATCTCTGCTTTGAAATAATCACGTGCGTAACCTCTGCTTTTTTTTATAGCTCCAAATTTGTGCTTTTGAAAAGTATACTAGTGTCTTTTAGTATTCGATTAGTGCTAGTTCCTGTCACATGAAGCTGACAGGTTTGGTGATCAAACATGGCTGTACTCTGCAACAGTTGAATTTTGGTGACGTGCTAGGTTTTATGTGGTGCTGCAGGCTAATTTCAATCTGCTTTATTTCAAAAAAAGTTGATCTCATCCGCAATGTGATCTACATCTAGAAGTTTTTAATGTTTGTCTTTTTTTTAGTTTTGTAAATTCTCTTTCCTCCAATTTCCCAGGATGCTCTAGATTCGCTGATGTTTTGTTGGGACTTAGGTATTGACAGCTATTCCACACCATCTGGCTCCTTGCAGATGATGCGGGTGCCTCCCTGGTTTCTGTTTGATCCTAAATCTCCCCTTCAGCTCTTTAGCCCTCCCATGCCTGACCAGACTTCTGAATGTTAGTCTGTTTCCTACTTTAGCCTTCCCCCAGGCAATATCTTGTGTTTGGAGTTGCATGTGACCCATTGTCCTACAGGCTGTGGGATAAAGTACTGGGCAAGGTGAAGTCCTGCCAGTTATAGCTTTTGAAACCTTGAATTTTGCAGTGTGGGTTGTTGAGATCTAGGTAATCCTTAAACTTGGAACATCTGGCTGGTGGTAATCCAATTAGTTAACTGCCCACTGCCCTGTGATATTGACTTGTACATGTTACCCACTGCAGGAGTTTGCATAGTTGCTGTTGTTTTTGAAGAGGGTTTGATGGACACAAGGAGGAAGGATGAGTACTTTTCTGCCCAACTAGCTGAGGTGGTCTTTGCTCACCTCTTGCTATAGAGCCAGACAGGAAGGAAGATGATGAAAAACACTTGTGAACATGCTAAAAGCAGGTTAGCCACTGTTCCTGACTGTGGAGCAGAATCAAAACTTTTCAAATCCACTTTTTTTCCCTTTTCGTTCTCTTTCTCTTGTTTGTTTTTGTTTTTATGAATGTCTGGGGAAAAAAAGGTAGATTTAAAAAGACATGTTATAATGTAGGGAAGCCCAAAGAGGCAAAGGTACATTGCATTAATTAGAGGGGTTTTTTTTTGTAAAAGGAGCTTCTGAGACAAGCTAATCTTGTATAATCTTAAAGCTCTCTAAAAATACTGGTCAGGTTGGATTTGTGGCAGCGGGAGGAAGTATGCATTGTTTTGGATTTGTTTTAGAAACTGCTGTCAAACTCTTCACATATTCAGCTTCTGCCTAATAAAATTGGAGAGAAAACCCCTCTTGTCACAGGTGCAGTGTGGCTGGTTGCATTCAGCCTTTCTGCTATTTCTGTCTTGTGCCCATTGTACACCACCATTTGTGCACACTGCTGCCATTTCATGTTGACTGATTCTTTCATCTGCAGTTGACTAGATTGCTTGCTTTTGTTTTCTTTATCCCCAGTATTTTTCCATTTCTCTCCATTCACTACTCAACCCTGGCTGACTGTGCTGACCTCGATAATTAACAGCTGATGTAGGAGCCAGTATTGCTACAGTATGCTTGAAGCTTTGTCCTGCATTCTATGTACTCACTTTTCTCCTTTTTTTAGTCTTTGTGCTTAATTAGTGTTCTCTTTTAATCATGATCCAGGGGTCTCTCTAACTGTGAGAAGGTTAGATTTCTTGTCTGTGTTAGCTGTTTAGAAGCTGAAACTAAACATTTGAGTTGGCAGTGGCCATCTCAGCTGGTTCAAATTGGACTGCAGCACACTCCTACTCCTTTTCTTGTCTATGTTTTCTGGAATCATGGGCAAGAATATTTTGTCCATGATCGGTTGGCTGTAATCACTTGGTGGCAGGTTGTGTTTCTGCCTGTGACTGCCCATATGATCATTTCAATTCATAATATTACCATCAGTGGGGGTTATCAAATAGATGTTAGGCATTAGCTCTCTGGAATACTGCTGCCCCCCACCCCACACCCCACCCCAAAACGCTGCCTAGGAGATCCTAGGTTAATTCTCCCCTTCACCCACTGCTTATTCTCTGATAATGGATCATCATTATTGTAGCTTTTTAAAAAACTGCAGACCCTGAAGAAGGCCATCTACACTTAAGAGATGTACTTATAGATGCTTATACTTGTAATACAGTGATAGTGTGTTGGATTTGATCTGCATTTGGTATTGAACAGGAGGTCACAATATAAACCTATCTCCCTTGTAACAAAAAAGCCAGAATTAGGGGAGAGAGAAAGAGAGAGAGAGAAAAATGCAAATCTTGTATAAATTTGAAATGAGTTGTATTGATTTCTGATTTTTATCTGGCTGAAAGTGATTTGCTGTCTTTTGAACTGAAACTTCAAATTCTGGAACGGACCCGATTCCAGACAAGAAGTCCAAGGTCTGTTTTTCGATTGTTGACTTGCGAGTAACGGGGAACTGGAGCTATGACCCTAGATTGCGAAGAAACTGTGTGGCTGTGAAATGACATTATGGGTTACTGTTGTGGGAATAATGCTCCTGGTATTTATGGGGAGGTGAGTTGGGGAGGAGAATGGATCTGGAAATCTGGGGTTTAAAAATACCTTCAAAAATACAATTTTATGAAATTGCATTGTCCGCTAGTTTTGTAACCTTATGTTTCTGGTTCAGACAATACTTCTAAATTGCTCAACATATTTAATTTTAAATGGATTGACACCTCTGCTAAAATAGACAGGAATTTTGGGCACGCGCTTCTTGTATTACTAAACCACAGTATAAATTCAGAGACTCTTTGTAAATTGGACCTGAAATGACAAAAATACACACCTGAGAAAGTAACCTTTAGTCCTTTTGATTACTCTTTTCATTTATATGTCAAGAGAATTATTTTTGTTATTTCCCAGCCCTCCGGTTCTCTGCATCATGGCTTTTCTATGACTAGATGGCATTAGTTCCTAGAGTAAACGTTGTGTTTTCTTTTTCAGAGTGCAAGAAGTTTTAATTAGTGTTGTAACTGCTCTTCGCCAAACTATTCATTAAACCTCTTACAGTCTTGTGATTTTTAACTGCACACTGACATTTTCACTCATTTGAATCTTAAAATTTATCTTTATTTTCCAGAATCACCTTTTTATTTGTAAAAAAAAAAAGTCAAATTTTAATGTGTAATTAAATGGTTTTTGTCATCTGCATTTTAAAAAGAGCTCTTGAAAGCTGAAAAGGAAGACTAGGCTTATTGTAGATTCCGTTCAAGTCTGAGACAGCTAAGGCCCTAAGTTGCTAAGAAACTGTGTAGCTGTGAAATGACATTATTCCCACGATAGTAACCCATAATGTCCCCGGTATTTATGGGGAGGTGGGTTGGGGAGGAGAACTGATCAGGAAATTTGCACTTCATGATTACTTTGACTACTTGTTCAAATCGTGTGGACTTCACACACAGAAAAGGCTGGCAGTTTACATTAGGTCAGCATCTGTGGAGATGGTGGATGCTCATTGTTTTGATTCCATATCAACTGGCTGTTAGACCTCATTGGCATGGCAGTGGCCAATGGGTAAAATGATTTGATTTGGTGTTTAAGTTGATAGTGATGAGATTTTTAATTAGAGATGATAGAAATGTGCAGCAGCAGTTCTGATCTTGGACGCTGTAAATGTAACACCTCTTTATCGTTGTCTGTATGCTTGCACATTTGCCACTATGGATTCTGCTGCTGTAAATCAAGTTGCCCTAGAACCTTTTGTAGCCCACATGGTTTGTCCTGGAATAAATTGTGGGGCAACTGTTACTGTGGGAGTCTGGTTATAGTCCTTTTGTATTGTGTGTTGCAACTTTCTGCCAAATAGAACCACTTAGTCAGCTGGTTACAGACATCAGTCCATAACCATTCATCAGAAGGTATGTGCATTAAGAGCCCTGGATGACTTTTCACTCCATACATTGGGTTATGTCTGTCTGGTAACTCTGTGTGAACTGGTTGAAATCTAAAACCCATTGACATGGAGAAACATGAGCACGTGTTCCTCTCCCACCTTCTCCATGACTTTACGGTATAGTGTGTTGATGCACAGAGTCCAGGTGCAGCAGTTACTGTTCTATTCAAGTGCTGGAGTTTGTGTGCAAAATGCTGAGTTGCTTAATAATTTGGTACTCCCTTTTTTGCTTTGCAGGATTTTCTTATTATGTTTCTCCATCACCTTGCGACAGTTGGATTAATTACCTTTTCTTACTCCAACAACATGGTGCGAGTTGGAACACTCGTCATGTGCCTTCATGACGCATCTGATTTCTTTTTAGAGGTGAGACCATTCTGTTGCATAGTGAGGCACTTTTGGTCTGGTGATTAGTCCTGGGTAATGATAATTCTCCATATAAATTATTCTAACTTTAATACCTTCTTGTACCAACAACACGTGGGTTCTTGATAAATTTACAGCAGTAATCTGTGAACAGTTTTGATCAGGAGTGTAGAAACAAAACAAATTTGTTGTGACTAATGTCTCTGTATTACACCAAAAAAACCCGCAGTTCACAGAGCCAGATGGGCAGTTAGACACAGACCACACCAGGTGTAAAACTATATATAAATTCATAAGAAAAAGCCTATGAAGATGCAATTGTAAGATTGGGATCTCATTTCCTGATTCAGATAATGGTTATAAATTGCTTGACCTTTACTCCTGCAGTTTTTATGGCTGTGAAGTTGCATGAGAATTGTAACCCAGGGTTTACCCACTCTAAAGCCCCTCAACTGCCTCCCTTTGTTAATATTAATAACACCTTATGGTTGTGTGTTGAATGTTCACAAGAAACATCTGATTTGCAAGGAGTTTGGACTTTTATCATCTTACACAGAAGGATTTGATTTTAAAGTTCCCACCCACCTAGTGTTTGCTAAGGGTTATTTACTGTGCGTGCCAAAATCGATTCAACTTTTAAAACAGTTTAAATAATGTATGACCCTTGTTCCCTAAGATTTCAAACCCAGTGAATCACCACTGCTCAAGTATCCTGAGAGTCAGGCTGGGAGGTCAGCTCTGCAAGTAGGGCGTTTTCTTAGTGCCTTTGTGGTGATGTGGCTGAGACTTTGAATTTGTTGTGTAATTTAGCAAATAGCAATTGGCAGAGCATGTTTGAAATTGAGTGCACTGCCACTTCTGACAGCCTCTTCTGTGGGTTGCACAGTGCTGGGAAAAGAGGCTGCCAGTTACCAAGCACCCAGTGCTCAACATCAAGCATTATCTCAACTGGGTCAGCTGCAAAATAAGGTTCCTTCTAACCTTAAAATCCTTTCAGCTGTGTGCCCCCAAGTTGAAGTTGGGAGTTTGAAATCCTCTTATGTGTCCCTGTTGTGAGTTCTAAACAGGAGGAGAAGAGCTAGTCACTGTTCAGCTTTCACTAACCCACCTAACTGTCTATAAATGCATGTAAGTTGACAATCTCCCACAATGTTGCTGATCTGGAGGGTGTAAATTTCACATGTAATAGGAAATGTTTGGATGTTGGGGTTAAGATACCTTGAGGCAGAGCCTAGGGAACTTTTATTGTTGATTAATACTTGATGTTGTGCACTGGATGCTTCTTTCTCCAGCACTTAAACTTAAACAATACACTGTGGCTTTAAAAAAAAATTATTTCAGGAGGTTAAACAACACATGCATCAGCAAGGGCTGGAATTCTTCCCAAGATCATCATCACTGGCTGACTCACCAATAGAAATCAGATTGCTTTAGAGTAGTCCTGCTCTGGCACAGCTCTTTATGTGAAATGAAAACTTTGGCAGAGTTTGTACCTATTTGGAATCCAGAGTAGAGAAACTACCACTTCAATAACAGTAATGAGTACTTGTATTTACACAGAGCCTTTACATGTTATAAATTGTTTTAGTCTCCCACGCTTGCTCTGTCTCACGTGCTGTCTTGCACTTTCTCTCCTGAAAGATGGTAATGATAATATTAAAGCAGGTTGCCTGTCACCCGCCCTCCTTTTCTTCTCCCCCACGTTATCCTACTTTTCAACTAAGTCAAAGCTCTTATGGAGTGGAATTCAGAGGGTTAAATTAACGCAACTCTATTGCAATCTAGGGTTTTACATTAATTGCAACTGTACCAAGTGTGACATTATTCAGCAGTTGGAGAAACTGGATTGATTTTTTTCATTGACAAGTTTTCTAAGAACCTTAATTTCACATCTCTTTTCACATGCTCTGTCTTAGTTTGCTAATAGCTATTTTGCTGTTTCCCTTGCAGGCTGCTAAATTAGCGAATTATGCCAAGTATCAAAGACTTTGTGACTCATTATTTGTGATATTTGGTTTTGTCTTCGTCTCTAGTAGGCTTGGCATTTACCCATTTTGGTGAGTAAAAGGCTCATTTGGTTGTTTAATGCATTGGGACCCATGTGGAGTTGGGGCTTTGAGATTTTCTGCTCTTTCACACTTGACTTGCAAGCATGATGTTTCTGAGACTGTACGTTGGTAAATTTGTGTGTTTTCAAAATCACAAGCAGGCTGAATAGAGTAGATAGGTAGAAGCTGGTCCTGCTCAAAAGGAGAAATAAATGAGAGGGCATAGATTTAAAGTGATGAAGCAAGGGTGATGTGAGGAAAAAAACTTCACCCAGGTCAGATCATAGAAACCCTACAGTGTGGAAACAGGCCCTTCGGCCCAACAAGTTCACACCGACCCTCAGAGCATCCCACCCAGACCCATCCCCCTATAAGCCATCTAATCTACACATCCCTGAACACTATGGGCAATTTAGCATGGCCAATCCACCTACCCTGCATATCTTTGGACTGTGGGAGGAAACCAGAGCACCTGGAGGAAGCCCACGCAGACACTGAGAACTCCACACAGACAGTCGCCCAAGGGCGGAATCGAACCCGGGGCCCTGGCGCTGTGAGGCAGCAGTGCTAACCACTGAGCCACTGTGCCGTGACTACCCAGCGAGTAGTCACCGTATGGAATGCACTGCCTGGAAATGTGATGGAGGCAGGTTTGATTGAGGTATTCAAGAGGGGCATTGGATGATTATTTGGATAGAAATGGTGTACAGGGATATGGAGATTGGCTCTAGGTAATGGGACTGCTGCAGGCACAGTGGGCCAAATGGTCTCTCTCCGCACCCTAACAGTTCTGTGATTGTGTTGTTCCCCTTCTGGGTAGCTAACAGGAAATTTTCAACAGCTACTTTGTTTAGTGGGAGTTCCATATTTCTATCCCTAGATTTCCAAAAACAAATTCAGATTTTTGCATGGGCATCATTTTGCCTGGGGCCACGGCAAGGAGTGGGGGAGTACTTGAAAACTATGTACGTGTCTTTGAGGTAGTCGAGGAAGGATGTTGGGGCATGTGGGAGAGAGTTTTGTTATTCTGTTCATGTGTTTGGGATGCAATCCATCTGTTGGGAGAATGATGCTAAGGCCTTCTCTTCAGCATGGAAGTGATTTCGCTTCTTCCCTCACCCTCGAGAATTTTGGGTGCTAATCCTTGATAAAACAAAGGGAGCAATGAGACAAGAACAAATCTTTTGATTTTGACGTGAATCATCATAGTTCCTCCAATTATTCTGCAGCAGGCACTATCCACTCCCCTCCCAAGGGAAAGTAAGTCCCAAAACATCAACACCTCCACTCTTGAGTTGACTACAATTGACATGACTCCTGAGGAACATACTTAGGAACATGGGAGTTAGGAGCAGGAAAAAGCAATTTAGCTTTTCGATCCTGCTTCGCCATTTAACATTATCGTGACTGATCTGATCCTGGTCTCCACTCCGCTCTCCTACCTGCTCCCCATAGCCGTTTATTCCGCTTTTCATCAGAAACTTTTTTCAGTTTCTTTCTTGAATATGTTGATTTGATTCTGCCTCCACTGCACTGTGGGGCAGTAAGTTCCACAGATTCACAACCCCCTGAGAGAAGTAGTTCCTCTTCATCTTGGTTTGAACCGACCTCCCCTCACTCTATATCTATGATGTCTTGTTCAAGACTGTCCCACAAGGGGATGATCTGTTCAATGTCCACCTTATCAATCCCTTTTAGCATTATATATACCTCCATCCAATTTTCCGACCTCCCCCCCCCACACACACACACACCCCCCTTATTCGTCTGAACTCCGAGCAGAAGGCCAAACTAGTCAACTGCTCCTCATATGACAACCTCTTCAGGCCTGGAATCAACCTGGCAAATCTCCTCTGAACTGCTTCCAGTGCTACTACATCCTCGAGTAAGGAGACCAAAACTGGACACTGTATTCCAGATGTGGTCTCACCAATGCCTTTATATAATTGTAACGACATTTCTTTACTTTTATAACCCATTCCTTCTGCAATAAATGCCAAGATTCCATTTGCCTTTCTTATTACATGCTGCACCTGCATACCCACTTCGTGATTCATGCAAAAAGACACCCAGATCCCTCTGCTGTGATGCACTTTTTGAATCTGCTTCCCATTTAAATAATAATTAGCCTTTTATTTATCTGGCTAAAATGGACAACCTCTCACTTATCCATTTTAAACTCCACCTGCCAAATTCTGGCCCATTGTCCGAGCCTATCAATATTCATTTATGAACGGTTTATCTTATAGCCTGATTTCCCACCTAGTTTAGTATCATCCACAAACTTTGCTATGATAAACTCTGTCCCTGCTTTCAGATCATTTATGTAGATTGTAAACAGTTGAGGTCCAAGAACAGATCCCTGCGGCATCCCCCTTGTTACAGTTTGCCATCCAGAGCAGGACCCATTTATCCTGACCCTTAGCTTTCTATCAGTCAGCCAATCCTGCCTAACTCCCTGGGATCTAACCTTCTAGATCAATCTTTTATGTGGCCCCTTGTCAGATGCCTTCTGGAAGTCTAGATATACCACATCCACAGGATCCCTCTTATCCACCTTGCTGGTTACATCCTCAAAGAACTCCAAGTTTATCAAACATGACTTGCCTTCATGAAACTGTGCTGATGCTGGTGAATTGGGCTTTGTTTTTCCAAGTGTTCAGTTATCTCCTCCTTTTGACTCCAACAATGTCCCCACTACAGAGGTCAAACTAACTGGTCTATAGTTTCCCACTTTTTGTCTGTCTCTCCTTTTTTGAATAAGGGTGTCACATTAGCATGTTTCCAATCCATTAGTACCTTTCCAGAATTCAGGGAATTTTGGAAAATCACAATGAATGCATCCACTGTCTTTGCCACCTCCCTTTAATACCTTAGAGTGCAAGCCATCAGACCCTGAGGAGTTATCAGCCTTTAATTCTATCAGTTTACTTAGTACCTTCTCCCTAGTTGTTGTGTTAATTTAACAAGTTCCTGCTGTTGTATCTGCAGTTTTAGGCAAAAGAATTATTATTGTCTGCTGTGAAAAGAGACAAAACATTGGTTTAGTGCCTCTGCCATTTCTGAGTTTCCCATTATTACCTCGCCAGGGTTGATGGAAGGGGCATTTGATGAGTGGTATTTGGCATTCAATTCTTCATTCTGCCCAATCAATGTCAAACGCCCCTGAATTACAAAATGAAAAATTGCTTGGTAATTTAAACTATTGCAGAACACCTCTGTTTCGTCAGAACTACTTCTGTCAGTCTCAACAAGAGCTACAACCACTAAAGTGAATGCTGTGCAGTCTTGAGTGGCTGAATGGCCTACTCCTGTTGCAATTTCTTATGGTCTTATCATCCAGGGTGATGTGGAATATATTGATGGCAAGCCCACAATCCCCAATTCAACACGTGTACGTTTCTAACTTGTAGCTCTTAGCAGCCTAAATTTTTGTACTTTACTCACCAAAGAATTATGAATTAAACATAAGCACTAGGAGCAGAAGTCGACAATTCAGCCCTCGAGCCTGCTCTACCACTTAATAATATGATCCTGGCTGGTCCCGTTTCGGTCTCAACTTCACTTTTTTTGCCCACTCTCCATAACCTTTCAATCCATTACAAATTAAAAATCTGTCTCTCTCTTTCCTCCTCAAATTTATTCAGTATGACAGCATCCACCAAATTCTGGGGATAGTGAATTCTACAGATTCACATTCTCTTGTAAACTTGTTTGTTTCTTTTTTTTTCTAGCATCAACAGTTAATAAATAAATTTTTTGCACTAGGGATCTATTTTTAAATACATGGGAGTTTGTTTGTTGTTTTTATTACCCAGACATTGAGCATTGCCTGACCAGATCTTGGTCAGATATTGGTGCTACGCAGAATTCTTTGGAATCTCAGCTTGTACGTGCTGCACACAACAGAAGTGCTCTCACATAACTGGAGCCTGGATACAGCATTGCTGATATGTGCAGTTGCACAGTGTATACCCTAGATGGTAAATAATGTCATCAGTATGAACGAGAAACCACTTGTCTTTTTCTTTAAAAAAAAGTCATAAAATTTCCAATGATTTGTTTTAAATGAAGAATCACTGTGTGCCAGTAACATTACTTGATGCTTTTAATGCTGTGTAGGTATAGTAGGGGTGTCTGAGATGAAGCACACTAAAGGAAGAATGTGGAATTCAGAAAATCATGTTCTTCAAGGTGTTATGTGCATCCTTACATAATAAATAGGAGCACAGGTAGGCCCTTCAAGCCTGCTCTGCCTTTAAATAAGATCACAGTAACCTGTGACATTGACCCCACTTTCCCATCCAATTCCTTGATTCATTCAGTGTCTAAGAAGCTTTGCTTTTAATTATTCATTATTCAGCAGCCTGGCATCTGCAGTGCTCTTGGGTAGACCACTTCAAGGATTTTCTCCTGTTAACAGTCAGGTAAATATGTAGTCAGCTCTCAGATTGGCTTTTACATTAACTCCAAGCTCTTTCTCTGCCTGCTATAAAGATCTCTCTTCAAGTTTATATGATACATATGGTATCAAAGAAGATTGACCTGAAAACAGCAGCTGTCTAAACTGTAGCCAAGAAAAAGCAAATGTTAATTGAAAATAGTGTGTGTCGTGTTGCAAGATGATAGTATTGATGCCTCATAACAAGGTGCTTGTAAACCTTATTTTCTGTTGAAATCCAATCCAGTATGTGTGTCTAGGTGAATTCTAGGTGCACCAGCATCTCCCCCAGGTGGCCCTTCCGAGGTTGAATAGCCTGGAAATGCTCATCAGTCAGTGAGCTAAATGAGTGTGGAAGCCATGATAGTGGATAACCATGATAGCCTTTATTACTTGTAGACATGACTATTCTAGCAAGCTGCTAGCCAACTTGCCATCTCTGAACTTGATATGGTGCCAAATTCTGCTTTACCTGAACTCTGTTGCCGACTTGCATTGTTTCCTTATTAAATATTGCATCTTTGTTTAACTTCCATCCTTGTCTTAAAATCCTTCCCTTAGCCTTGCCTGCTCTATCTCTTCCAGCCCCACAAATTGCAGCATTGCAACTGGTAGCAAGATAGATTAACCAAGGATTTAGTGAGAAATCTGTGTGAAAATTAACTTGATGTTTGCTTTGAAGTTGGCCAAAGTGAGTCAGAACTTGGAACTTGCTTCTGAGTTTGAGGTTGCACATTGGCATATGTCCACTTATCTGCCCACAAGTAAGCAGGCCTTAGATCGTGTGGTTTAATAGTTTATTGGTGTCGTTGACAGAAGACTGTTCCCACAGGCATTGTTTTGTGTTTACAAAAATAACTCTGACCTGCTCGCATTTGTTCACACCAACGATCCAGACAAGGAAGGAAATGGCCATTTACATGTCATCCAAACAATGACCTACTTATTCCATGCCAGTAAAAAGGGAGAAGGCGGGAGAAAGAGTCTGGGTCATTAGTCTCTGGATCGTTCATTCACCAGTTTAAGCTAGAAGTTTCTCCTGTGGAAAAAAAAGCATGTTATCCTGAGATAACACTTGATTGTGCATGGATGAATGAGGTATTGAGGAGCTTGAAGTGTTGCGATTGGAGCTTTGAAGCTGCCCCTTCACCTCGGGCAGCATGTCACCACATTTTCTTCAAGGCAGACTTTAGTTTCACAGGATTTGAGGAGAAAGGCTGGTGAATTACCTGAATCCTTCCAGAACCACTACTTCCTCAGCAGCCACATGACCACTTTAGCAAAAATTTGGCAGTTGAGAAATGGAGAAAATAAAATTCTCTCTTCTCGTTTTGTGATTTTTTTTTTTTCTTTTGCTTTTTTTTAAAAATTATTTTCTTAAACACAGTTCTAGTTTTGATGGCTTGCTTAAGTTTTGCAATGGGGTTTGGCTGCATTGTAATTTGCCAGCATTTTGAGTTATTGTCTGTAAACGTCTATTGATGTCTTGTCTATTTGTGAAAAATCCAACTTTGTGAAGTGGAAAGTGTCCATGTTATGCAAAGTCCTGGTCCTTTGAATGAAGTGATCTTGCCAGGCATTTTTCTTTTTGTATTTACAAAAAGACTTTCACTGCTTATTTTATCGATAATGTGGAGGTGTTGGACTGGGGTGGACTAGGTCAAATCACAACACCAGGTTATAGTCCAACAGGTTTATTTGAAATCACAAGCTTTTGGAGGATGAAGAAGCAGTGCTTTGAAAGCTTGTGATTTCACCTAAACCTGTTGGACTATAATCTATTTTATCAACATTCTGAAGAATCTTTTTTGTCAATCCTCCAGTTGTAAATAGGCAACTTTTGTCTTGGACTGCAGATGACTGGTATGGACTTCAACTGAGTCTCAAGGCTGATCAGCCTTGGGACCTACATGATGGGTTAACTGTACTGATGTCCTATCCTATAATGTGTTTTCCAACATTGAGTCTGTCCAGAGCAGCACTGGACATGATACAGTTGACAGACAGATAAACATACTTGCCTTTCCTCCCTGGTTGTGCTAATCCTCTCAATCACGTGCTTGCAAAGGCTGGAATAGTAACCCCTAATTCAAATACTGCGGATAATCTGTAGAGATAATGAAACAGAGTTGATGTTTTGGGTAGATGACCTTCTGTCAGAACTGGGGAAAGTTGAACATGAAACAGCAAGTGTAGTGGCTTGAGGGAGGAGGGAGACCACAAAAGGGAAGGTTGGTGATTGGCTGGAAGACAGGAGCAGAAATGACGACAAGGTTGAGAGGTTCAGTGTATTTATAGTTTGAGAGCAATGTGTCCTGGACCCATTACCAGAGGATGGGCTATCCTGGATCTGGTAATGGGTAAGAGGCAGGTTTAATAAATGACCTCAGAGTAAAAGTGTTTAACTTAAATAAAGGGAATTACAATGAAATGAGGGTAGAGTTAGCTAAAGTAGATTGGGCAGATAAATTAACAGGAATGACAGTAAGCAAGCAGTAGCAGACATTTGAGAAGGTAATTCATGAATCTCAGCAAAAATACATCCTAGTGAGCGGGAAAGATTCTGAGAGCAATAAACCAACCATGGCCAACCAGAAAGAGAAGGAAAACTGGAGTAAAAAGTTGGGGAGGGGGAAAAAAGCCTACAAGGAGGCAAAAGATAATAAAGACAGAAAATAAACCAAGGGCGGGTTAGCGAGGAATATAAAAACTGACAAGCTTCTTTTAAATAAATATATCAAAAGTTCAAAGTGAACATAGGTCACTCGGGTAATAAATCTGGGGAGATAGTTACGGAGAGCAAGGAAATGGTGGTTGAACAGATAAATTGTAACAGTCTTTGTGGTGGAGCATACTTGAACGTCCCAGAGAAGTAATATTTGACAAACTAATGGGCCTAAAGACAGAAGTCCTGTGGCCCTGACGTCTTGCATCCTAGGATCCTAAAAGATGTAGCTATAGAGATACTTTGTGCAAAACACAAAGCTAGCACACAGGGGCAGCAGAAAATCAGGAGGGCTAATGGAATGTTGGCCCTTTATTTCAAGGCAATTGGAGTTTAAGATTAGGTAAGTCTTGCTGCAATTGTACAAGGTGCTGGTGAGACCACATCTGGAGGACTGTGAGCAGTTTTAGACCCCTGATTGGAGACAGTGAACCTTGTCTGAACTAGGAAGATCCCTGGTATGGAGGGATTGACTTACGAGCAAAGGTTAAACAGGCTGGGACTCTATTCACTGGAGTTTAGAAGAATGAGAGATGAAATACAGGATTCTTTAAGGGGCTTGACAGAGTAAATGCTGAGAGGATGTTTCCCCTCATGGGAGAGTCTAGGGCAATGGGGCACCGCCTCAGAGTAAAGGGGCACCAATTTAAGACTGAGATGAGGAGGAATTTCCTTGAGGGTTGAGAGTCATTGGAACTTCTTGCCACAGAGAGCTGTGGGGACAGAGCCCTTGTGTCTGTTTAAGGCTGAGAGCGATTATCGATCAGTCAGGAAATCGAGGGTCACGGGGGAGGAATGTCTCATCAGCCATGATCCTATTGAATGGTGAAGCAGTCTTGAGGGGCCGAACAGCCTCCTTCTCCTATTTCTTAGGTCTTAGGTATAAACCATGGTCGTGGGACAAATGAAGAAACAAAAGATTTGGTGTAGAGGCATAAATGGGAACGAACAGACGCTGTCTGGAAATGTTGTGCATGGATATCATAGAATCCCCACAGTGTGGAAGCAGGCCATTCGGCCCATAGATCCACTTTGACCCTCCAAAGAGCATCCCCCACCCTATCCCTGTAACCCTGCAATCCCCGTGGCAAGCCCACTTAGCCTACACATCCCTGGACACTATTGGCAATTTAGCATGGCCAATCCACCTAATCTCCACATCTTTGGACCATGACTTGAAAGTATTGAATGCTAGTTTCAGAAGTGGAATGCCTAATTGAAAGCAGCAGTGCTGTACCTCCAGCTCACAAAGCTTGGAACAACATCAGAGGCAGAAGAGAGAAATCCCAATCAAAGCAGAGAATTAAAATGACAAGTGACCAGAAGCTCTAAGTCACGTTTGTCGACTGGACCGAGGGTGTCCTCAAGTGGTCACCAATGTAGGTCTGGCCTCCTGTTGTGGAGGAGATTGTCTTGTGAGCAACGAATATAGTATACTAAATTGAAAGAGCTTAAGGTTCTGTTTTCACCTGGAAGTGTTAGGGACCCTGAGCTAGGGAACTAGCACTAGGGAAGAAGTTAAAAAGGCTAGTGTTGCATCACCACTACTTGTGTGGGAACAAGTGAGGCTATTGGTGACTGAGGAATGCCCCAAGATGTTGTGGAGTTTAATGCTAGAACGATAGGTGTGTTTAGTGGCGGTTTTGTGCTGAAGATAGTACAAATGGCAGAGGATGGTCTTCGGGGTACAGAGGGTGCTGGGCTGGAAGGTGAGAATGCGAATCCTCTTTGAGGAGATAAAAGGGGTGAGAACAGAAGTTTGAGAAATGAAGAGCATATAATCTAGGACCAGGTCACATCATCATTGAAGTAAATTTTTCTGTTGGAAAGTATTTACATAAATAAGGGTTGATTCCTGATTTTTTTTTTTTTGTTTTTCTGTTTCACTTTCAGGATTTTAAACACAACACTGTTTGAAAGTTGGGAGATTATTGGACCATACCCATCCTGGTGGTTCTTCAACTTGCTGTTGCTTATACTACAGGTTCTACATGGCATCTGGTCATATCTCATTATACGCATTGCATATAAAGCTATTGTCAAGGGAAAGGTAATTTTTAAAAACCATTTGAAATAGACAGTATTATGTTCTGTTGCCTCTGCTCCAGTTCATTGAATCAAACTCCCATCAAAAAAGTTTGCTTTCAAGTGAGGAGGGAGACAGAAATGATGTGTTTAGATTGGATTCACTGTGTATGTATTTTTTTTAATTGAGGCTTTCTCTACAAACCCTGTTCACCTATAGCCGAACAAATAAACTATGAACTAGGGTAATGGCAGCCTGGTTAGAAACTGACTGTTGACAGTGTTGCACTGTTAAGCATTGACAAATGAGTTAACTTTTCAATTGCAACCTCCTTTGAGAAATTGCTCTGCTGTTAGGTGATGCTGATTTACTTGTGTACTTTCTGAAAGCATTAATCACTGACCTTTCGGAATTGTGTGACCCAGTTTTGCTGTTGATTTAAGTGTTTATGATTTAATAGTTTCCTGATGAACTTTCCCTTTAGCAGCCACACAAAGTACATGCTAAAGAAGCTGCTTTTCTGGGTGAATTTAACATTGAACAAGCAGACAATTTGAAGGCATACGTTCTGGATGAGACTGGATTGCTGTAACAAAATTATGCATTGAGTTTGGTTTCTCTCTGCTAGGGGACGTGCTTTGAATTTGTATGGAGGGTGAATGTCAGATGTGAAGAAATGTTAAGGAAGATGCTCAGCAAAAATAATCTAGGGGAGTACTTCCCAAACTGTTTTGTAGTGTGATCGAATCAGCCAATTGGGGGAAATAACTTCTGGAATTAAATCTATTGCAAACTCAAGCAGCTAAATTTTCTTCAGTTTCAATTGCATCAAAGATGGGCTCTCTCCTGCACTTGCTGTGCCTGCCATTGTAATGGGTGGAAGGCAGTTTTACTTTCTAGCTTTCAATTATTCTGACCCAACAAGGACTAGAATTCAGTTTTGAATTTTAACTGGTTCACTCTGGCATTTTTGTTTGTTTTGCAGCCACTGTAAGGTGATATATTTGTGGAGTTTTTGCAGTGAAATGCAGGAGGGTGGTAAGCTGTAGATAAATGAATGAATTAGTAATACACCACCTGTGTTTTCAGATCTTGGTGCTGCAGCTGTTTCTTGGTGTTCTGTTTCTCCTGTGTCTCCATGTATGTGTATTCACTTAGACAGTCCAACTGAGCAAGAATTTCTTGACCAGCTTTTCTGTGGTTCAAGATTTGGTTTCATATTGTCTCTTTTTTTTTCTTCCCTCCCCCTGCCCCTTATGTTTCATACACTCTGTCTCTGTATGCCGGGAAGTCTGGGAAGTGGGACCTTTTGCTTGTAAGTGTTGCACCAGTTGGAGTCAGTAGTCCAGTACTTTCCCTGGTTTCTGTCTGCAGCCACCTATGCTTTGCATGGCTTTATATCTTCATCGGAATGCTCTACTTTTGCATTGTTTCTTTTTTTTGCTTTGCATGATATTAACAACCTGAAATGAAGGCGCCCTAATCAATTACCAATACATACTGTGCAATAAAACGCTGTGATTATTGCCAGTAAATAACTTCATTTTTTTTTCTTTCTCTCTCTCTCTCTCTCTCTCTCTCTTTTTCTTACTTGCTGTCTTAACCAGCTGCCAGATATTCCAGCTGTAGACTGTGAAAGGCCCTGTCAATATACTCTCTTGCACAGGCTTTAACCACGAGGGATGTTTTCGCTCTCTGGGCTTGATCATCCATTCTTTTCAAGAAAAAAAATGTTGCTTGTTGTGATTTCCCTGGGTCTCTTGGTAATTTCAGTGCCTGGTATGGTGCTTCACATTTGAATCTTGGTTTATGTTGTTATCATTTTGAGGCGTGAGGGATGCAGCTGTGCTAAGAGAGCAGTGAAGGAGAGTTGACGTTCCTGAAGATGAGCAAGTTGAGAGGTGATCTGACCGCAGCATTTAAAATTGACTGGCTAAATAGGGCCATGCCTCTTCTGTCTAGAAGTAGAATAAAAGGATCCTCATTTGAACAAATCGGCTTAAAAGTGAACTTGTGGAGTGAAGGGATTACAAAAAGTGAAGCGCTGTACCAGAAGACAAAATGCAGAATTGATTGTGAGCGTTCATCTAGAAGGAAAGTGGTGCGAGTGAGAGGGAGGGTGCTGCTGATGAAAAGGGCAGGAAGTTGAAGAAAAGGTCCAGATTTGAGATCGCAAACACAAGATTCTACATCTGACTGAGTAACAGCCAAATGTTACCATCATCCTGTTGTTACATCACCTAGGTTCAGAATGTTTAAGTTGTGGAGATCTTAAATGTAAAGGCACAGAAGCATCTTCTGATCTGTTGAAGCAAATAGGCACATAGGACCAGGAATAGGCCATTCAGTCGCTCCAAGCCTGTTCCACCATTCAGTGAGATCATGGCTGATCTGTGGCCTAACTTCATATACCTGCCTTTAGCCCATATCCCTTAATACCGTAGCTTAACAAAATATTTATCTATTTCCAATTTAAAGTTTAACAACTTATCCTGCATCCACTGCTGTTTGCAGAAGGGAGTTTCAAACATCTGCCACCCTTTGTGTGTAGAATTATCAATTGTTCTGTAAATCAAAACTTGATTCTCTTTATTTTTGGGTCTTATAGCCACATCGCGGCAATTAGCTCTGTTCTGTTCCAAGTCTTTAACCTTGTTGTTCAGCATCTTCCAAACATGTGACCTCTGCCATCCGGAAGGACAAAATCTGTATAGGTACGCCAGCCCCCTGCAAGTTCCCGTCCAAACTACTCACCATGCTGACTTCTAAATATATGGCTGTTGCTTCCATGTCATTGGGTCAATATCCTGGCGTTCCCTCCCTAAGGACATTGTGGGTCAACCTACAGCATGTGAATTGCAGCGGTTCAAGAAGGCAGCTCACCACCACCTTCTCAAGGGGCAACTAGGAACACAATCCCATGTGTGAACTTTGGGAATTAAACCCAAGGTTTTCCTGTGATTTTATTTCTAATGAAAATGATGCTACTTCTGTTAAGACATGTGCACTGTTTCTTTATCCTTTGTTCGGTCAGTTATTTGTTTCAGTGTTGAAACTCTGTGCTGCCACCATTGGGTAGGATTTGGACAAATGGACATGAGCTGGTCAATGAACTGGTCAGCTGCTTTTAATTTGGACGAAAGAAATCTTCTCCATAAAGCTTGGGCAAAAACTAAAGCTCCTGAGGTTTAGTATTTTTTTTGTGTGGTTTTCTTTTTTGGTATCTAAATGAGTTTATTCACTTGTAAATTTTCTCTGGTATCTGCTAATGTTATTGCTAACAAATGTAACTAGGCTGTTTTTTTATTTAGAATAATATTTATTTCTTCTGCCAGTCCAAATGTTTACTGACTGGGAGGCAGAGAGAGACAAAGATGCCTATGACAGTAATTTACCACTTATCTGAGGAGATGGGTCTCTTTTAATCCCTAATTTCTTGGCTGCTTAGTCCAGGTAGATCAATAGCCCCAATCGCCCTCTCCTTTTGGGTGGAGGGTGATAACAGGCCAGAACCTGCCAGCTTGCTGGCCAAACCCCTCTCCTCATTCATAACGTCACTTCATTCTGGACTCAATACTGATCTACATTTCTGAAAGCTAAAAATGCAAATTATACAGTATTCATAACTCAAACTCTAGCTCTTTATGAAGAATGTAATCTTTCCTAAGGTGGATTTTTATCCCAGCTGTCATCTGCCTGGGTGGAGTGCTCAGCTCTGTCTTCAAGAGTTTTATACAATGTTTTTAACTCATTTTAATCAAAGATTGTTTGGTGCATGCCACATTCATTTTTGAATGAGCAAATTTGTGTGAAAGCCTTTTGGTAAATTGGTACACTGGGTCTAGGGTATTTTAAGGGTTCTGTAATTTAAAATTATCAAAATTGTTATATATTGCATGCTGTTATAAATGTTTAACTTTGAATATTTTTGCATGTTGATGGGAGTGTTTACCTCTGTCCTAAACAATTGGTATTCCATTCATCCAGCTTCTTTCCTGAAGCATTTAAAAAAAATTCCAGTTGCCAGTGGAGGTGGGATTTGCACCATTGTCTTTTATTCCATGTTTATTTAAAAGATAACATTTGAGTTAAACTGTTGTACAGTACATGCTGTGAATAATTTTGATTTGGTACCAGCCAACCTGAAGTGCATATTTTAAGAAGCAGGATAATCGGGAGCAGAGCTATAGATATCGGTGTGGGAGGAACCATTGCCCAGACCCTGAACTTTTGCACTCACGTTTGCTTTTAAAAATGTAATTCTGGAGTTTGATTTCTCCTTTGGTTTTGCAGCGCCACCCACTGAGCTACTTGGGAATTGCAGTAATTTTTTTCAAACTACCACAGCCATACATTAGTCACATTCCACAAAGAATAATAGGTACTTCTCTGCATTGCTTAAGAATTTGCTATGGTCAGTGTTTGCTGTTTTTCTGGAGCCCTATAACCTGAGTTAATGGGAATTTTGAGTTACAAACTGCTCCCTGACTCATCTTGCCTTTCCAAAAAAATTCAAAGGTGACGTAAGAACATCAGAGCCAGGAGTACGAGTAGGCCATTCAACTCATCGCCTGCTGCACCATTTGCTAAGATCGTGGCTCCCTTTCCCTCACTACCCAAAAATTGATTGAGCTTCATCTTGAATGTGCTGAGCTCTTGGTCAAAAACTCCAAAGATTCACAACTTTTGTCCCTGCAGTTTTAGATGTGTGACCTTTTAGCCTGGGAACAGGGGAGAGGCTATCCAAAAGGAAAAGGAAATATTCCCAGGGTGTATTGCACTGGGACCTCCTAGCAATTTGTTGCAAAGTATCACTAGCAAGGGTTCGGGCTTAATGCACCCCCTCTAGCCTTTCCCTGACATCTGCAGGGTGTAGGCGGATGAGTCACTCTTGACCTGACAGCACTGTGCCTGCAAGAGAGAGCACTGTGTCTTCAGACCTTGCTACATGACATGGTTGCTATGCAACCAGCAGCACTGGTTCAGGATCATTGCCCTTGAGGGAAAGGAGCAAAGCCTAAATCTAAAATGGAAACAGCTGTTGCAGTTTGAAGTCCTGTTTCGCAATGGAGAATTTGTAGTGCAGTAGTAGTGTTCAAACCCCTTGACCCAGGAGGCCTGCGTTCAAGTCCCACCTGCTCCAGAGCTGTATTACAACATCTCTTTATTAGAAAGAGAGACTAAATTAAAAAAATTAATTTTCCAAAAGCTTGGCAGCAGAATTTCGGTGTCTCCCAGCATGTCAACAGGTCAGTTCTCAATGAATGACTAGAAAGAAGCCAAGGGTTGACTGCTCCTGATGCCCAAATGCATTTTGTCGAATAGTTCCTCCTTTTGTTTAAGGTGCATTAGAATGGTGTTCATCATACTGTAACCTAGTCAGAAAGCTACAAGATAATTTTTGAGACATTCTCACCATTTGGTTTTTCTTCTTTGTGAATGTTACACTTAAAAGAAATGTGGTCTTAATTTTAATGACTCACATGAGACAATCTAATCACTGCCCCTTGATATTCAATCACATTACCACTACTGAATCTTTCTACTGTCGACATCCTTGGGGTTACCTCTGACCAGAAACTCAACTGGATCCGCTGCATAAACACTGGCTACTACAACAGGTGAGAGGTTAGGAATATTGCAGCAACTAACTCATCCCCTGACTCCCCAAAGCCTGTCCACCACCTACAAGGCACAAGTCAGGAGTGTGATGGAATACTCCCCACTTGCCTGGATGGGTGCAACTCTAACAACACTCCAGAAGCTTGACACCATCCAGGATAAAGCAGCCTGCTTGACTGGCACCACATCCACTTCCTCTGCTACTAAGGCACAGTAGCAGCCGTGTGTATGTACCATCTACAAGATGCCCTGCAGAAATTCACCAAAACTCCTTATACAGCGCCTTTCAAATGCATAACCACTTCTATCTAGTAAGACGAGGGCAGCAGATACATGGGAGCACCACCTCCTGCAAGTTCCTCCTCCTTGTTGCTCACCATCTGTCACTGTGGCTCAGTAGTTAGCATCGCAGCCTTGCAGCACCAGGAACCCGGGTTTGATTCCAAATTTGGGCGATAGTCTGTGTGGAGTTTGCACGTTCAACCCGTGTACGCTTGGGTTTCCGCCGGGTGCTCCGGTTCCCTCCCACAGTCTAAAAATGTCCAGGCTAGGTGGATTGGCCATGCTAAATTGTCCAGTGTTCAAGGTTGTGCAGGTTAGGTGGGTTACCTACGGTAAATGAAGGGTTACAGGGATATGGTAAGGGAATGGGTCTGGGTGAGTTTCTCTTTGGAAGTTCACTGTGGACTTGTTGGGCTGAATGGCCTGTTTCCACACTGGCAATTATATGATCCTGACTTAGAAATATATTGCTATTCCTTTACTGATGCTGGGTCAAAATCCTGGAGTGGCCTCCCTAACAGTATCATGGGACAGCAGCAGTTCATGAAGATGACTCACCACCACCTTCTCGAGGGCAACTAGGGATGGGCAATAAATGCTGGCTCAGCTAGTGACACCCACATCCTGTGAATTATTTGCTTGAAATAAATGAGGCGGTTTTTTTTTTTATATTTTGTTAGATGTCAATTCAGCGAAGGGGGCTGAATTAATGTTGAGAATAGCCAAGTTCCTTGAAGTTAGACTTGGTAACTCCTATAAGATTCCCTCATCTCATCTCATCAGCATTCCAACAGAAGCATTTTAAGTTGAACAGGGTTTGATCTTGATGTTTCACTTGTACAACTCTTTAAGCAGGGGGTCCTGTTGATGACACTTTAATTAACTTGTGGTGATTCTGTCACTTAACATGTGAGTTCTGACTCAAATGCCTTGTGCAATTACGAGCAAAGGCATTTCACCCTGCCCGAAAAACATTTTTTTTCCTCCCCCCTTTTTGTTTAACCAATTCACGTTGCATAGTTAACCTCTTGCAGACTGCTAACACTAGAATTCCTTTAAAGATTTACTGACATGGTGCATTTTTTTATTAATCTGTGGGTGGTGTCTGGAGCTAATGGCTACTTTCAAAGAGCAGATGAATACAGTTTCCAATTTCTTGCTCCATTCTGCAGAGCTCCTGATCTCTGTCACAGCCTGATGTCCAATCCCCCTCCATAGGCGTTCACTGTCTTCTGCTTGGGCCTGACAGACCAAAGAAACTCTAAGAAGCATGGCAACTTCTTTCTTGCCAGCTCACTTAATGTGAGAAAAGCTGAATTTTGCAGAAGTTCATTAATGGGAATTAAATTTGCAATTTCTGTCTTTTGAAATTAGCAGCTAGGCATTTGTGGAATCTGGGCAATGGGAGCCAAGGGAAAACCTTTTTTGTTGAGAGGATTTATTTTCTTCTGAAGTGAGCTTTGAGTTAACTTGCCTGTCTCTTGAGCTCTTGGATATTGTGAACCATTTCTAAGGACAAATGTCAACCTCTTTCCCAGTGCGAGTTCCATGAAGGTCTTTTCTTGTTTCTCTGTTCTGGGGAAGAAAGCACCTTGCCTTAAGTTTTCTTTAGAATCTTCCCAGCATGGACCCACTGTGATCAGAAACTCTCTCTTGTTAGATAATTGATCCAGGCCACAATTTTGAGCCTTTGTAGTGCTGAAGTCATGTAACCTAACACAGCCTAACATTGACACTATTACTACTGTACCAAATGGAGCAGCAGGCATTTGATCAAAATGACAAGTCGTATTTTGAGTGCAATTCCACTTTTGTAAATGATGCTGATGGATGAAAAGGCAAAATGTGTAACTGCCTGATTGTGTAAATATTGTTCAATTTTTCTGTTCACTTCAGGTCTCTAAGGATGATCGTAGTGACATTGAGAGTAGCTCCGATGATGATGATTCTATGACCAACGGCACAAGACCCCATCACCACAATCCCTTGAAAGGAGCCAACAGCACAAATGGAACCAACGGCCACCTAACCACTGGAGCATGGGCGGGAGACCATTAGTTCATGAACTGTGGAACATGGATTAGGCACAGACAGGACAGCCTCATGGAAAACAACCAAGCACTGAACAGTTTTTTTTAAAAATTATAAAATAAACTGGGTGTTGTTGCATGGGATCTGAGACAGGCTGCCTGCTCAGTAACTTACACCTGCAAAGCACACAGGCATTTTTTCCTTTTATTCTCAGTGATTGTGCTTTAGCAATATGAGAAATTGAAATGCAGCTTTAAATGGGAATGGATGGACCTAGACTGGAGGTTCCTTTAGACCCATCTTATTCCATTTAACAGCCTGCAGTGCTTTAAATGGGTTTTGTGCAATTTGTCGAATTGCTAAAGGTGTGGTTTACATTTCAGGCCTGTGTTTTTGTCGTGTCTCCTTGCTCTGTATTTTCTAACTCAGTGGCACAAAGAGATGGAGCCCCAAGAGGAGAAGAACACCAGTTTGAAACCAAGGAGATTTTGTAATCCGTCTTGGTGTGCTTGTGGGCTTCAAAGGCAGGCAGGTAAAACCAGTCGCTTCAGATGGAAAGGGTATTGTTGAAGTGGTGCTTGAATTCTCACCAAACCTGGCATGTTAGGGAATTTTCTATAAAGGAATTGCGTAATCGGTAAATCCAAAGAATCAGGAGTTACAGGCACTGGTCCAAATTGTTGTCGTCTTTTTTTTTGTGTGGTAAATTTTCACTATTGACCCAAGTGATGAAGCACAGCTTTGTATTAAAACACTAGGTTCTGGCTGGTGTCTGTGTGTGTGTCTGTGTGTGTGTGTGTGTAAATCCTCTTTTACATTGAAGGGAGGGAGCTTTTCTTGTTCATTGGTTATGTAGTATTTTGAGTGTTCCAGTTAATTTTGTTTCTGTTTTCATATAAAGTAATTTCACTTTTAGCAATGTAGTTTGTGGAACCAAAAGGCAGCTACCATGTTGCTGATACTGGGCAGTCTACAGCTGCCAAATTCCATTTGCCATTCATTGGGAGTGCTGGTTTTGCTACAGCAGTATATTGATAATTCCTTGTTTGGAGGCATAAAAATCAGGTAATCCTCTGACCTCCATTGTTTTCATTCAAGTTTTATGATGGGAGAGGGTTTGTAAACTAATTCCTCCCTATCCACCTAGTAATGGCTCAGTGTTATAAATAATAATTGTTTAATTGCTCTGTTATACTAAAGCAAAGGTTATCATTCTTTTTGGGCTGGTTAGGTTCCAGTCAAATTTAAATCTCCATGAGTAGAACTTTCGTTTTCTATTTCTGTTTTGTTTTAAATTGCCTTGCAAAGTAATCGACTTGGATTTTTTTTTAAGTGATACTGTGGGCAATGCTTTAACCTGATCCTGGGTCTTCTGCTCTTGTTCATCCCTGGAAGACTGCTTTTAAGCTATTTCCACATTTCCTGAAAATAGCTGTTAACATGTTGTTCTGAATGAGAATTTGTGTGAAAACCGTTCAAAAAGGTTTGTTTACAAGTTTCAGAGTTTGTCTTTTTGTACCTGGAGAGCTGTTTTGTGTCTGCAGTAGTTCCAGGTATACAAGCTGTTTTCTTTAAAACAAAAATTGTCTTGACTCATGGGTTCTGTGGAGATCATAGGGTCTCCCTGACAGGTTTGATGTAAATACTGGTTCAAGGGAGATTTGAGACATTGTTTTAAGTAAGTTGAATTTCTTAGCCCTTTTTTTTTTGAAAAGATATTTGAAATGAAGACATAAATTATATTGATTGTTTTGCATATTTGCTTTTACAATGACATTTGGCGTAGTTGTCTTGTTTTAAATTCAGAATTAGGCTCCGGAAGCCTTTTTTTTCCTTTCTTTCCATTTGATGTTCCAGATTCAGATTCATTTAGATTTAGCTTTCTCCCCATGTTCAACATGTTAAAGTTTGAGATTAGAATCCTCATCAATTCTAGCATGCTGTCTTCTCACCTTCCTTCCATCACTGCCTCTTTCTCCATTCTGCCGTGCCAAAAAAAATACAAGCTAGGCTGCAGGCATTGAAATAGGATGGTGAGTGTGTCTGACTCCTCACACTGCTGCTACATTTTGGGAAGGACTAAGCCCATCTTCAGATGGTCAGTTTGCATCTGGTATTCAGAGCAGCCTCCATTCCACTCCTAAACAATTTCTTCTGCCTTACTTCCCTTTCTAGCCTGGAAATTGAAGCCATTTGTAGTGTCCTCTCTGCTGATATTTGGCTGACATTACTGAATGCGGCATGTTGCAGGGATCAAACCCGGGCCTTTCTTGCTGTCAGTGACTCCAAACTGCCAACATTTTTTACTGTCAGACAGCAACCAAGACAACTGACTTTTTTTTTGTTTCTGTTGCCAGAGAAAACCTCTAACTCTGAGATCTTGAGTGAGCTTTCATGTTTCTTCTGCTGTGGTGAGGTGTTGAATCGAATGTCCTTTATGGTGATGGGTGCATTTTGTTTGCTGAACGTGGGGGATTTAGAAGCATGATCTAAAGATGACCAGTAGCATAGCTAATGGGCCAGTCAGTCAGAGTTTAAGATGAGAATGGCAAGGTATCGTTGGTATTATGAGCTCTTTTCAGTAACCTCTCCAACTTACTCTGCTATTCTCATCTCATCTTGACCTTTGTCTTTGAAACACTGTATAGCACATGTAGTGTTATTCACCCACCAAACCTGCCATTTTGGGTCAGTCTTTTTTTTTCTTTTGGACTGTCACTACCTCACTCCCCCGTACCATCAATTAAAATCAAGGAACTTAAGAGGGTTTGCAACCACTACCAATACCATTGGCTGTTGGGAGGAATGGGGTATTGTGCCTCTTGGCACTTCATCCCTAGCCCCAGAAAGTGTGATACCACAGCTTGATGACAACTTGTCTACTGGGTCTTGATTGAACGCTGGCTGGTGGATTAACTTGAACCTGGTGCTGTGCATAACTGCTTGATACTCACTTGTTCTTGTAGCACAGGACTGGGTAAAAGTCTGAATTAAACTGGCAGTTAAAGCACTATTGAAAGGGATGTACTTATCCATATTACGTAAGTAATCTAAAGCCCTTGATATTTTCTTGTAGATCCATTTCACTGGAATCACTTACAGCTGCATAATTGTGCGTACTGCTAAACCATGACCAGAAAAAATATGCTGGTTTGTTTCTTTATGTAAAATGATGTAGTCATGTACCTGCTGCCAAGTTCTTTCCTTATCCCAAGTGGTCTATGCTCCATTTGTTGTGGATACACCCTGATTTTGGAGATTTGATGTATTAATCACCACGAAGAGCTCTCACGAGTTAGCTGTTTGGTTCATGAAGTTATAGAAGGGGTCTGGGGAGGGATTTTATTTTTAAATTATGTTCAAAATGTTGGAGTGAATCTGAGCAGGGTTTATCTTTAGAACTTGGTTTATGCAGCAACAATTGGTTTGTGTCTTGGGATAACTAAAGAATGTTTTAAAATCAAATTTGTCTTGAGTGAGTTGTGCTGTATTTCAGCCCTCCAGATTGAGGAACCACCTTTTAAAGGATGTGACATCAGCATCCAGTTTTCAGTTTCTGGAATCTGAAATCTGTGTATTAAGGTCCCTAATATGGAATGACCACAAAGGTGCCAGTTTGGATTTTTCAGGATTTTCTTTTCCTATACAAGAAAATTTATAGGCTAGAATAAATTCCATGCTATTCGATCTTTGAATCTGTCCAAAATGCCTTCTCATTTGGCAGTGGTTTTGCTGACAAATGGTAGAAGATTTATAGGAGAGAACCATGCTATCCTTTGTCAGAATGTGGTCCTGCCCACTGGTTTCATTTGCATTTCTATTAAAGGTTGCACTTTAATTAGTGTGAGGGTGTCTCGGTGTTCTAGCAGAAACTATTTAAAGTACACACTTATAATCTTCCCTACCCTCCCCATGTAAAGTTGATGTTTTTTTTCTCTTCTCACATGGCATGGTCTTGTGCCATTCAGGTTTACCAGTGTCTCAAAGTGGTTCTTAACTAATTTTAACCTCCATGTTTCAGGTAGATAAGGAATTCACTGAAGTACAGCTGTTCCTGCTGGTTTAAGGATAGCTTACTGGAACGAAGTTAAAAGACTGTAGTGTAGTTGAGGGTATTTGAATACTGTGGTGAAGTATGCATTTAATGTTTAAAAGTTCCCGTTTGCATTAAAGATGACATCACCAGAACTGAATTGTGACAAGCCACCGCATTAGTCCCTGAAATGGACTCTGCAGAAATGGTACACAAGTCCCTCAATATCTATAGACTGGTATCTCTTTCAAAGTTTTGTTTTTAGGGAAAACAAAAGTGTTTTGTGTGAAATAATTTCCTCAAAGTCTTCATTTCTTTTCAGGCAGGTTAAACACCAAATTCTGTTGCTATCAATGCAAAAGCAGCCTTGTGAAATGGCTGTATTGTCACTTTTTTTAGAAAGTTCAGCCAGAGAGAAGACTCTCTAAGCATGCATCACATATCTAATTCAAGCCTGGCTGTGGTTCCTATCCAATCCCACTTGGTCCTAAGCTTTTTAAAGTAGATTCATCACACACAACCAAAGCATCCTGTTCAGAAGCCTGCTGTAGCAGACTTGACTTTAAGCTACCACAACTAAAAACCTCCCCTCTGACAAAAGAGAGAAATTTAGCACCAGCGGTTGTTTTGGAGGAAGAATAGTCTTGAAAATACATATTTATTCCTCCCCTTTTTAACTCTCTACCATCACCATCCCCTCAAAATGTCCCCACCCTGTCAAATCCCATCTTGGTCTGGGGAGGGAAGTGGTATCTCAGGCGGAGAGATGATGCAATGATTTCAAATATGTGCCTTTTGACTTTATAGTCCTTTTTCAGCCTTTCTGGTTCTCAGTGGAATATTTGTGTTTTTGTGAAATTGCTGATTGTTAAAGAAAGAAATTCCTGAGTTAAAGGAAATGATTATATCCTCAGTTCAGCTAATTCTGTGATAGGGAAGGAAACCAAATCTGAATTACAGTCCCCCTTTGTTCTCTTTTGGACTTCACCTGAGCCATATTTTTGAACTTTAGCCTCAATCTCTGCCAGCCATTATATTGTTGTGCTTTTTTTTTTGTCTGGAAGTTATGTTCATGGGAAATATCCAATATTCAAGCATGTGTTCACTTGAAGATTTGCTGAGCTTACTGACACAAACGTCAGCAAGTGTATGTGTTGTGACCCAAGCAGATGCATGTTGTCCTTGCATCATGTGACTGATCAAATACTAAGATATTAAATTTTACAGTGAGATGCATTTTGTATCCAATAAGTTTCCTTAGCACCCTTTCAATACAATGCCCTTCTAATTGGTGTGAATATGTGATGGAATACATCCACTATTTACTTTCTGATATTTGTTACTACATGCCAGTTGATGACCAATGTCTTGCTCTGCTGTCTGGTCAACTTGTCCACTGTGTGACTCCTGTCATTTTTCTTTAGTTTATTTGGAGGGAAAGGAGGGGTTGGGTTTTTTTGGGGGGAGGGGGGGGGTTGGTTCGGGGGAGGAGAAGTACTCCCATAATATCCAAAGTTAATTGTTGGTCCAGAAATTCACTCTAGCCACATTCTGGGTATGAGCTAGCACTAGTGCTGTGCCACTAGTCTACAATAGTCTACACTATTGACATCCAAGTCGTTATCTGTACAGAATGAATTTCATTTGGGTGTTTCTGGATTATACTGGCTCGGATGCTGTGTAATATGTGTGCAGGCTGAAAAAGCTGGGATGGAATTAGGACCAATGGATCCTCTGGCTGTGCTGGAGATCATTCAAATACAATAGCATTGATTTTCAAAATTGCAAACTGGATATCGTTTTTTAAAGTGACTGTTTAACATTGCTTTATTAAAATACTTACAATTTAAATCAATTGCTTGAATAGACGGATCTGATTTTTTTTCTTAATACTCAGCCAGCCATAATACAGTAACGGCACTTGTAAAAGTGTGAGCAATAACTGGACACATGATGTCATTTACCTCCTGGTGAAGGTTTGGTATCATTCTGGTTGTGCTGTTTCACAGTTGACCGGTTTAGCACAATGAACAAGCAGTGATTATGTTCCAATCACTTTTTTTTTTTTGGAGTCAAGTATCATGGCAGTAGTGATGCCCACGTTCTCTGGCATTGGAGTCTGCCATGAGGTGCCAGAAATTTAAAGAAAAATTTAATTCAAAATGGAAGGAATGATTTTTTTTTTTTTGTCTTAAACCCTGAAGATGCAGTAGGTGACATTATAAGCTGCTGTGGAACTGAGCTATGCATCCGAACACTCCCTGGTCAATCACTGGTCAGTAGTGTGTTAACTAATCTTCTTGTGGGCTGGAGGAGGGAAGGATACAACTGGTCTTTCTGCCTTCTGGGCTACAAAGGAAATCAGCTAGTCTTTCCCTTGTCAAATTACTTCTTTAGTGTAAGGAGCTGCATGGTGGGCAATGATGTGAAAAGCTGTACCCCAATAAAGGTTTTGTCGTTGCTTTGAACGATGGCAAGAACATCCATCATCACCTTGGAGTGCTTGCATTTCATTGGGGCAATCCTAATTACTGAAAGTATGCAGACTATACCTTGTGGGAAATGTCTTTCAGATGGCAAGATAATTGAAGTGATCACCTATAAAACTGGTGCCTGAACTGATAGGGGATTAAAAGCCAATGGAGGCTTTGAGGTCACGCTGGTTGGATTAGGCATCCGATATCTTGGTTTGTTTTCATGTTCAACTGTTTAACATTAACATTATTGTAGAATGTTACTCTGCAGTTTTACTGTGCATGTTTTTCAAACCTGCAGCATGGTTCCTGAAGTCCCAACCAACTTAAGGTAAGAGGCAGCATTGAGTCAGAAACACTTGAGTGATTAGATGAATGGCTTTAGTGATAGGAGTGATTTGGGGAAGGAAGACAATTGTAATAATAATCAGAATAAGTAGTTGTCTTGCATTTTAAATCAATGCATCAAAATTTCTGTTGATATAGACTTTGTGAGGTAACAAGCTGTGGATGTATTTGGTGGAGGTTCTTCTGTTTGTTGTTAATTCAGTGTGTTTTTTTTTTACTGGATACACTGCAATAAAGGTGTCACTAAATACTTTGTGTTGAATGCTGCCATTTCATTTACTCACCAATAACTGAAATTCCATTGAGATTCTACATATTTGATGGCCAAGTTGCCAGTTAGTACAAATTGGGACAGGAAAAAAAAAGTCATAGTTCAACCTCTTGCCATGAAATGTCAGACTTTACTTTTTTTAAAAAAAATAGTGCTCATGACGATTGGCTTCACATGGACCATTGCTGCCTCAGTTTTCAACCCACTGGGATCCCGACCACCTCCACCATTAGAAGCCCTATACTAAAGGGCAGCTGGAACCTACAGAAGTGCACTGCAGTAAGGAGTCTGCAGTGAGACTGGAAGGAGAATTTTTAATTAAATGTTTAAAGTGAATTACACATACATGGTTACTGATTGCTTCAACATCAATACTTTACTAATGTACGCTTCTTGATGCAGATGTAGTTCATACATGCATCAATGCCAATATGTTTGTATAAGAACAGTAACAGGTCATGGTTTGGAGGAAGCACATGTTTGTCCTAATTATCAACGCACCTTCCTTCATCACTGGGTCCTGGAGCAGTACTTGAACCCAGAGCCTCTGGTTCATAGGCAAGATGCTACTCAATGTCAGAAATCCTGCCTGTGGTAAGGTTGCCACCGCCATGTTCTGCACCATCCTGGCTCTGAACTCGTCAAGGTTACTGGATCAAAATACAGTCTCTCAAACAATTGACCATTGAAGGAAACGTTAGCTTTTCAAGTGTGAAAAATCAAGGCTGAAATTCAGTTTTCTCATTTTGAGGAGCCAGAAACTCCAAACTTTAAATGACTAGGTAAAGTTACATTGTACAACCCATTGGAAAATTTTCAAACTGAACTATTAATCTTCATCTTTAAACCTACCAGGAAAACTTAATTCTGGTAGTTACACAATTTTAAATAGCATTTTTTTTGTCACATGAAAACAATTGCTTCCACATTCCAGGGTAGGGACAGCTGTTAGTCCTTCATCATTTTGTTGACTTGATCTTCAGCTGCTGCCTTTAAGGCCTTTTGTCTCTGGAAGTACCGGTAGGCACGGGCACTACACAGATAACCACCATATATTGTCAGTAATATCATTGATCCAGAGAACATTCTGTACCCAACATCTGCAAGCCTCCTGGAGGACACCATTGTGGTAGATCTGGAACACAATTTTTTTTAATGAAACAAACTTTCATTTCTGTAGCACCTTTTTAATCATCAAGACATCTTACACTTAGAGGTATATGGGCGAAATACTGGCAAAATGGGACTAGATTTATACAGGATATCTGGTTGGCATGGACGAGTTGGACTGGAGGATTTGTTTCCGTGCTGTACATCTGACACGATGAGCAGTGCTATCGAGCAGTTTAACAACCCGTTCGTTAATACTCAGTTTAGGATCCACCAGGGCACTCTGCTCCTGATCACATTACAGTCTTGATCCAAATATGGTCAAAATAGCTGGCTTCCAGAAGTGACGGAGACATGGCTCCAGCTCAGATGCAGCAGTTGCAGACCTTATAAATTGAGACCCCAAAGCCCATAAGAAGGGGAATGTAAAGATGAATCTTGCATTACATTCTGTGTTTCAAGATGGTGCTGGAGCATGGCAACACTAAACATCACTTCACTGCATTTTGTATACATGTGACAAGAAAAAATATTAAGGACAAGGGCAGCAGATATGTGGGAACACCACCACCTGCAAATTCCCTTCCAAGCTACTTGCCATTCTGACTTGGAAATGTATCGCCATTCCTTCAGAATCACTCGGTCAAAATCCCGCAACTTCACTTTAACAACTTCATGGATTTACCTACACCAAACAGACTGCAGAGGTTCAAGGCAGTAGTTCACCATCACCTTCTCCAAGACAACTAGGGATGGGCAATAAATGCTGGACCAGCCATCAATACCCACATCCCATGAATGACTTTTTTTAAAAAATGTGATAAACAAACATTCTTTCTAGAAGGTTCTTCGAGAATTAAGTACTCAATCTGGGAAAGGCTGTATGGATTTGTAAAGAGCAAATTTGTGCTGAACTAGTTGATTTAAAAACTTCCACTGGGGGTAAAGCTGATGTGTACATGTACTTCCAAAAGGCATGACAGTGTGACGCCACAGACGTGAGCAAAATTGTACCTTACTGAATAAAAAGGATAGTAGCAACATAGATACAAAACCGGCTGAGTGACAGCAAACATTATTGGTTAATTGATTATTTTCAGGTTGTTAGAAGGTTTGTAGTGGAACGCTCTAAAGGGAAGTGTTCAAACCCTCACTCCTCCTCATATGTAGTTAATAACTTAAACCAGTGTTTTGAAGACTATTTTGAGGTTGAGCTCTGAAGCAGCAATGTCTGTTTTGAATCTGATCTCTGACCCCTGACCGCTACGCGATCCATTTAAAATGCTTCCCTTAGGGGAGGGAGCGGCTTAACGAGTTTCGATTCCTACTCCCCAAAAAGGTAAGTATCTATTCTGCCCACCTTTTCATCAACTGCCCCGTGAGGGAGGGATTGATGAAGAGAGGGGGAAATGCTGAAATTACCCTTTCCCAGACCGAACAATGCCACCGCTGCAGAGAGGTTTGGGAAGCACTGACCTAAGCCATGCATACAAGGCCCAATTTCAAAATTTAAGAATGATATAAAACTCGACCAGTATGAACAGAGAAGATACTGTAATACTTCACAAAGACATAGACAAGTTGATTGAATTCAGAGGAGGGTGAAGTGATTTATTTTGTTAGGAAGAACACAAGCATCATTATATAAAAAAGGGGTACAATTCTAAAGGGGTGCAGGAGCAGAGGGAGCTGGATGCATAATTACACAAGTCATTGAAATTCAGAGGACAGGTTAAGAGAATAATTTAGAATAGTACAGGCTTCACTTACTAGGACAAAGAGTATGAGAACAAAGAGGTTATGTCAAACATGAATAAAACTGGTTGAATCTCACTGGAGTATTATGTTCAATTCTGGGTGCCACACTTTGGGAAAGATGTGAAGGCTTTAGACAGTGCAGAAAACATTCACAAGAATATTTCCAGCAAGGACGATATAGATAAATTGGAGCCTTTCCTTGGAGAGAAGATTAAGAGGAAATTTGATAGAGTTAATCATGAGGGGTCTGGACAGAGTAGATGGGGGGGAAAAACTGTTCCCATTGGTGGAAGGATAGAGAATCCGAGGCCATGACTTTTAAGATAATTAGTGAAAGGAGGACATTTTGTTGTGCAGTGAGTGGTTAGGATCTGGAATGTGCTATCCAAGAGTGTCGTGCATTTGTGAAGGAATTGAATATTTTTCTGAAAAGGAAGATTGTTTCAGGTTACAGGCACTCAACAAATTGCTCATTAAAATAACCAGCGCAGGTGCGACAGCCTCCGGTGCTGCACAATTACATGATTTAAAAAGAAACTGGTTGGGACAATAGGGACATTCTCTCCACTTCCACCTCTGACAGAAAGTGACAGATCATGCTCCGGCTGAAAGATGGTAGCACTGACACTGCTGCACTCCCTCAGCACTGCACTGGAGTGTCTCCTCAATTGTTACTGAAACCACAGCTTTCTGGGTCTAAAAAAAAACCTGAAGCCAAGACTGGCATAATACAGGGAAAAAAGATATTACCATAGAAGGAAATTGATAGTTAGCTACCATTCCCTTGATCTTTACCCTACCCTATTAAAAAGAAAACAGGCATATAGACTAGCTCCTGTTACTCGGGGACTGGCACAACAAGCAACTTTAAATAGCTATAACCTGACCAACAATAGCCATCACCTTTGCCATTGTTAACTTACAAATGGTCAAGAACGTAGACAGAAAGTGAAAAGATCAGCAATGCCAGATAAAAGCAAAGTACTGGAGAACTGAAACTTTTTTAAAAAAAGAGAGAGAAGGCTGGAGAATCTGTCTGGTAGCATTTGTGAAGAGAGAAACACAGTTAAAGTTTTGAGCCTGGTATGACCCTTCCCTAGAGTTTCTCCGACACTTGGTCCACTCCTCCTCTGCTTCCCACACCCCAAGGCAACTTCCCATGCATTCGCAGAAGGTGTAACAACTGCCTGCTTACGTTCTCCCTCCCTCCTTGCTGTCCAAGCCCCAGACACACCTTCCAGATGAAGCAGTGATTTACCTGCACTTCACACAATCTCATCTACTGTATTCACTACTCACAATATGGTGTACTCTATACTGGGGAGATGAAGGACAGACTGGGCAACCACTCTGCAAAACATTTGTGCTCTGTTCACAAAATGACCCTGAACTTCTGGTTGCCTGCCACTTCAACACACCACCATGTTCCCTAGCCAACATCTGTTTCAGGCATGCTGCAGTGCTTCAGTGCAAGCTGGAAGAACAGCATCTCATTTTCTGCTTGGGAACCCAGCAGCCTTCTGGACTCAGTAATCAAGTTCAATAAATTTTAGGGCTTGAGCACCGAAGGGTCTGCTTCCATGCTGTGTGACTCTATGACCTTCTCCCATCTCCTTACCCCAACCCCTACAACTTGAGGCCTTGTCATCACAGGGGCTACTACCACAAACAACCCATTGTCAGCCACTAATAGTCCCCATTAGCAGCTAGCGATTTTTTTTTTTTTTTTTTTTTTTTTTTCCTCTTCTTTCTTCCCTCCCAGGCTGACCTTTACCCATTCCTTTGTCCGTCCAACTGTTTTTCTCTCTCTCTCTCTTTGGGCTCCATCTCCACCTATTGTTTACTCCTCCCCCCTGCCACCCACCCTAACCCCATCTTCAGCATATATAATCAACCTTTTGCCAGCTACAATCATTTCTGGTGACTGGACCTGAAACATTAACTCTGATTTGAGAGGGGTGACTATTCCAGGCAACAGATGCCTGCAGGTCAAAGCCTCCGAGATCCAAGGTAAATTGAGGCAAGAGTGAGGCCATGTTCTTTGGGACCTGGGTTGACCGATCCTCTTATCTCCTTCACTGTACGGCAGATTACCTGAAGGAGCTGGGAATATAGTTCAAAGGGGCTGGCGCGCACGCAAAATCTTGGGAGGAGTGCATTGCCAAGGTGAAGCAGAAAGTGGTCTTTTGGGAGCAGCACTCACATTATGGATAAACCTAGTCATCAGGCATGAGGCACTCTGTTGCATGTAGCACAGATCTGGCCCATTTTTGAAACCACTGTTTTAGTCACCCAAGGTGACATCTTCCACTTCAGGTGGAGTTCTAAGATGGACCATGTCTGCAGGGACTCCATGTATGAAACTCTGGATTGCAGGAGGGGGGCAGTAGGGGTGGAAATGTACCCAACATCACCCTCATCCTGATGGTCACCTTTGTGTATGACTATATAAAGCTGTCTATAGACCCTCGGTTACGAAACACCAAGTGTCATTACGTACTGAGGTTCTACCTGTCCCTGGTGTTGCGGAGGATAAGACCGGCCTCACTGCCACGGAGCACACCACGTAGTTGGACCGTTCCATGTCACATGTCCTTCATGGAGAAATTTGCAAAGAGAAACACCTTTGACTACAAGTCCATCAGGAAGTGGTCAGCACATTAGCATCCATGACACTCTGAGGGAAAAGGAGAAGGTGGATCCTGTCACGTGTTCCCTGAACAGACTGTCAAAGTCATTTGGCAGAATACCTCATCACCAGAACTTTCTATCAAGCACCAAGACATCACTTGGTTGGTGATGAGAAGGTCACTATCTGTGAGATCATTTATGTACACTTGGTCAGTATGTGCCATTACACGCTGCCCCCAAAGAAGCTGCTGGGGGAAGGTGGGATCTGGAGGCTGTCTCACAACGCCTATTGTAATGTGCTTTTGCAAAGAAAGTCTAGGGAAAGATGTAGTGATTTTTTTTTGTTGAGGTGAATCCTCAGCTGTTCTGTGATGTTGGACTCTGTGCTCTACAGTCTGCTCCCCAGGCCACACACTGAGACAAACACTGACTGTGCCTAGAGGACCATCAATTCAGTGAAAGATGCTGTTTGGTCTGCCTGAAACTTGTTGGTCTTTCAGAACAAGGAATGTTGCAGACCAGCATATTCCAAGGTCCAGGACTATGTTCTGAAGAACACACTAAAGCTTGGAGCAGCTGCTGCCAAGAGGTAGTGGGGAAAGACCACCAAATAAGGTCTTCCTGCTGAAGGTAAATGGGGCTCTGTTAAGTGACCACACCCCTCTGGTACCTCAGATGTATGAAAATACCGTCTTTATCTAAGAAATGTCTTTGGTTTGTTTGCTTCCTTGATATGCTACTCTACAGAACTGAACTGTGTCTGTGACTGTAATTTAAAGACTTTATGAATGAAGTATATTTTTGAATTAAAAGTTTTTGTCAGCTTTCTCTCCACAGATGCTGCCAGACCTGCTGAGTTTCTCCAGCACTTTCTAGTTTGATTTCAGCAAAGCTGAAGGGTATTGAGGCCTTATTCGGTGCCTCGAACTCCGCTTTTTCCGAGGTTGATGGGCCCAGTGGCGTATTATCTCCAATTTCAACCCGAGATCAAGTTTAGGCTTGACCGCCTGAGGTTCGAGCTCTATTTGCAACAAGGCTACCTGCAGGCGGCCCGTGTCCACGCTTCGACTCTCGCCAGGCCCGAAGGCCGCATTTCTCGCTGTCGCTTCCCTAGTACAGGATTAGCCACCGGGCGCTGCTCCTGCCGCCTGAACACAGAGAAAGTCTCGGTTCCAAAACCGAGTTTAAAAGGAACGGCAAAGCAGAATTTTCACCGAATTACTCACTCACCCAAGTCTCCGTCCTCCTTCAGCTCGAGCGGCGTCCGCTGAAAACACGGGTCAAAGGTCACAGGCCCAACGCCCTCTCTCCCTCCGCCGCTGTATATTTTAATTTTTAGATTTCTCGATGGTAATAAACGCTGGGCCGAGCCAGCGACACCCACATCCTCCAAATCGAGAAAAAAAATTGCAGCGTCAGTAACCGGATTGACAAGTTTTTATAGAACCCAGGACCCAAATCTGGATAGTTCCGGGGTAAGGGAACGGTTTAGACCGATATGGGCCAATTGCAGGCAAATGGGACTATTTCAGTTTAGGAAACCTGGTCACATGGATGAGTTGGGCTAAGGGGTCTGTTTTGGTGCACTATGACTCAAGAGAAACTACCACTGTACCATTCCATTTTAATAGGGTTAGTTGAAACAGGGGCTGAGGGAAGATTCATGTGGATCTGAAATGCTACTATAGATGTGAGAGACTGAATGGTCTGTTTCTGTGCTGCAAATTTTGTCGTTGACTCTTCCATTCTGAGATAGCTAACCAATATATTATAAAATAACCTCTCAACTGTTTAATTACAGTGATAATTATGAATCAAAATCAGAACTGAGGGGCTCTTCGGGTGCAGTGACAGTGTCCTTACCACTGACACAGGAGGCCCGGGTTCATATTCCACCTGCCCCAGAGGTGTGTCATAACATCTCTGAACATGTTGATCAGAAAATATCTCAAAAGCAGAACTGTGAAGAAAGGTCATGGGACTCAGAACGTTAACTGATTTCTCTCTACAGATGCTGCCAGACTTGCTGAGTTTCTCCAGCAATTTGTTTCAGATTTCCAGCATCCACAATTCTTGGTTTTATATTAATTAAGAGATTATAACTGGTGGCTTGAAACATAACATAAAGAAAAATGATTTTTCTTTATCTTCAATGATGTCAAAGCAAACTACTAAATACAATCATCCCAAACTGGTTTCATGATGCTGAAAAATACTTTTATGATCAGTCGTGGAAAAGTACATTTTAAATTCTTTTAACTCAACTCATAGCCCATGCTAATGTTCAAAAATGCTTCTAAGTAATTTTCCTATTTGCCAAAGTATGTCATCAGTCATGATTCAAAGGGTTCCTCTGGGCTACTGCCAACAACAAACTGGTCCAGCTTTGGACAAATTCATCAGGAGATCATCAGGGTTTGATGAACAGGCATCCCTGAAGGTTGGAAATGCTGCACAGATTGAGGGCTTTAAATGAATTAGTTCAGTGGGAAGAAATAGACTCCATGTTGTGACAGTTAATGGTACAGCAGTCAGTATGGTTAGTGCTCATGTCAGATTCTTAGAAATTACTCTAAACAAGGAAGACAGAAGTATAAATGATCTTGAAGATCAATAGGAGAATCAACTCACCTCAAAGCCGCCTTTCTGAATGGGATTCAATTTGAAGTTGTTGCGAAGTTGGGTCGAGTACTTGTGGATTGGAAGGCAGGATGTTAGTATTTAATCTTTGTAAAATGATGGGGGCGGGGAGAGTGTGTGGTCTCTTTAAAAGATGATGTGCTTTTTCTAGGCTTGGAGATTTGAAAAAAGTCTGCAGGCAGCAGCTTGGGGGTTTGCAGGTGCACAGAGAGCCCTTGAATTGAAACCTTTGTATCAAAAAGCTGTGTGGTTAGCAATCCGGGCAGCAGTTTTGTTTTAGAGATAGTAGGAACTGTAGATGCTGGAGAATCTGAGATGACAAGGTGTAGAGCTGGATGAACACAGCAGGCCAAGCAGCATCAGAGGAGCAGGTCAAGACAACAAGTTTGAAGTTAGACAATTAATTTAACCAGGCACTTAGATACAGAAAAACAATTTAATTTAAATCTGATGGTTTTGTCAGCATAGGACCAACCCTGTTGTAAGAAATTGGGTATATCAAGGGTATGTGACACGGACAGTTGTAAAATCGGCAGAGAACCAACTGCCATCTGATAAGAGATCAGCTCGCTCAGCTCTTAGAGAAAGCATCATCTAAATAAAGGTACCGTGACACTCTTAGCTAATATTCCTGACACAAGAATTTGAAGGAGAAGGCACAGAACATTCCAGAAGATGTACCCTGGCTGTAATTTCGAGGGACTAAGTTCTATTCTTTTTTATTTTGGTGGGACTTATATTTATTGGAACAGCACACTATTAGAATTTTGTTTTATCAGGGAATAGTTAGTGCTTAGAGGGGAAATTTTTGGTTTGTTAATAGTTCAGTTAATTTTCTGCTGTTAGACTTAGATAAATAAATTGTCATTATAGATAAATTATAGAGTGAGTCTTGAAGTTTATTTCATTTAACCTCCTCTTAAGAAGGGTAATACCTAAACTGTTGACTTCTCCTTTTCTCCAGATGCTGTCTGGCTTGCTGTGTTCTTCCACCCTGCTGTTTGCCTACCTTTATTACAGACTGGGGGCTCAGGTCCCAGGATCTGGCTGGCTCGGATCCAGGACTTAGAAAGATTTGGACAGCTTGGGTCCGGTATTAGGACAAATTTAAACAAACTTGGGGATTAGTGGCCTAGATCTTTAAATAAAACTTAGATGAGAAGTGGAGAATCTGTTTAATTTTGGTTGCTTGTTGTTGGTTAAATCAAAAGTGAGGTAATGCCTCTTTCAGTCACTTAGGAGTTTTCTGTGGGTGGAAGAAGTGACTTTGGGGGTTTTACAAAAGGTGAGCAAGGAAAAGGTGCAGGAATTGGCAGACAAGCTGGGGTTGGGATTGGGGTTGCTTCTGTCTGTGAGAAAAGAAGAGCTAATTACAGAAATAGCTCGACATTTAAATTTGCTGGAAAGGCCATCAGAATCTTTTGATACAGGTAGAATTCAATTGCAGGTGAAGCAGCTTGAACAGGAAAGCGAACTGAAACATTTGAATTATGGTTACAAGCAGAGGAAAGGAAAAAAAAGAAAAAGAGAGTTTAAACTTCGAAAGTTGCAAATTAGACAAGATAGCTGACTTAAATTGATGGAAATGAAGTTAGAAGATAGGCTTAGTAAAGAGGAAGGTGATGATGAGCAACCCATTGTAGCCAAAGACCTGGTAGGGATATGTACAAATATGTCAAAACCTTACCAAAATTTGATGAAAGAAATGTAGAGGCCTTTTTCATTTCTTTTGGGAAATTGGCTAAACAGGTGAACTGGCCAGAAACTATGTGGGTAATGTTAATTCAGACCAAGTTGATAGGCAGGGCTAGTGAGGTGTTTGCAGTGCTGTCAGAGGAGGTGCGAAGAGAATACAAAGAAGTAAAACAGACTATTTTGAGTGCCTCCAAATTGGCACCAGAAGCATATACACAATGGTTCAGAAAGATGAGAAAGGAACCAAGTCAGACTTTTATCCCATTTATATTATTTGCTATTAGAGATGCTCTAAATAAATCAACTCAGTTCACTCCATTTAAATTGATATTTGGACACAAAGTAAGAGGGCCTTTAAAATTAATTAAGGAAAAGTTGATAGGTCCAAAGGCAGAGATTTCACAGTTGGATTATGTATCTGAGGTAAGAGAAAGATTAAATAGAGTAGGTGAATTCTGAAGAAGGGTCTAGGCCTGAAACGTCAGCCTTCCTGCTCCTCTGATACTGCTTGGCCTGCTGTGTTCATCCAGCTCTACACCTTGTTATCTCAGGTGAATTAGCTAGTCAACTTTTGAAGATGGCACAGCATCTAATGAAGCAAAAAGCAGTTAAGAAATCAAAAATTTGTAATTTTGCCTGTGGGGATAAAGTATTGGTGCTGTTACCAGTGGTAGGAGATTCCTTCAAAGCAAGGTTTAGTGGTCCCTATCAGATTGAGAAGAAGTTGGGTCAGGTGAATTATCTGATAAAGATGCCAAATAGAAAAAAAAATTATGGGGTATGTCATGTGAACATGTTGAAACATTACTATGACAGGGAAAGGGAAACAGAGAAACAGGTATTAGTTACTGTCACTCAAAGAGAAGAATCAAATCCAGATGATTTGGATTTTGAATTGCCTCAGAATAAACTGAATGAGGAAGTCCTTAAACAATGAGGGTAGTGAGCTATCTGCCCCAGGATAGAATTGAAATTCTGGAATTGAAAGACGTTGCAGCGTTCTACAATGGCAAATGTAGAAATAGAAATGGGGAGGACAAATACCATAGTACATGGGGTTGACATAGGGAATGCTGTTCTGATAAAACAATACCCCTACAGGCTTAATCCTCTCAAAGCAGCGCAGGTAGAAGCAAGTGGAAGCATTGCTCCAAGAAGACATCACAGAGACAAGTCAAAGAGAGTGTAGTTCACCGATCGTATTGGTTCCCAAACCTGATGGTACTCAATGATTCTGTGTAGATTATCAAAAGGTCAACACTGTGACCAAATCAGACTCATACCCAATTCCAAAGCTGGAGGACTGTGTGGAAAAAGTAGGAAAAGCCACTTACATCACACAGTTGGACTTACTTTGCGGTTACTGGCAAGTACTTTTGTTGGACAGAGCGAAAGAAGTTTCTGCTTTTGTAACCCCAAATGGACTGTATCAATTTAAAGTAATGCCCTTTGGAATGAAAAATGCACCAGCCGCTTTTCAAAGGCTTCTGAAAAGAGTTGTGGCAGGATTGACTAATTGTGCCATCTATATAGATGACTTGGAGATCTTTAGCTATTCGTGGACAGATCACATGGCGTATTTGGCAAAGCTCTTTGAGAGACTATGGAAGGTGAAGTTGATCATAAACTTGGCAAAAACAGAATTCATGAAGGTGGAAGTGATGTTCTTAGGGCAGAACATTGGACACAGATGGATGACACTGAGGAACGTGAAGATGAAGGCTATCGAGGAATTTCCAGGACCATTCTCGAAGAAGGAAGTGCTACAATATTTGGGACTGAGTGGATTCTATAAGAAATTGGTACCAAACGTTAGTAGCGTGGTAGCACCGCTGATGGATTTGTTAAAAAAAAAATTTCGGTGGACAGAACAATGCCAGGAGGCATTTGAGAATTTAAAAGCAGTGTTAACCATTGTACCAGTTTTAGCTATGCCAAATGTCTTGAAACCCTTTAAAGTCGCTATCAATGTAAGCGATGTCGAGGTTGGAGCTGTGTTGTTACAGGAGGATGATTGTGGAATTGAAAGGCCAATCGGTTATTTTTCAAAGAAACTCAGTATTCACCAGAGAAGCTATTAAACCATTGAAACGGAGTTATTGAGTCTGTTACTGGCCTTACAATATTTTAATGTTTACGTTGCTAACAATGCATCATAGACTGTTGTATATACCGATTACAATCCTTTGACATTTTTGGAAAGATTGAAGAACAAAGAACACCAGATTATTTTATAGGAGTCTTATGTTACAAGCATTTAATTTATAGATTGTACATGTTGTGGGGTCATGAAAATGTTATTGCAGATGCATTATCGCTGGTTTAAAGGAAGATGTGTATATAAGATAGAAATGGTAGTGTTCAATGTTATATGTATATAGAATTTAGTATGAAATGTGTAACTCTTAGATTATTGAACTATGGATCTAGCAATATAATGGAATTTGGGTTTAGAAAGAACAATGAAACCATCCTTTCATCATCATAATTCATTCTTTTTCTTAAGGGTTGGGTAGAGTACTTGTGGATTGGAAAGCAGGATGTTAGAATTTGATTTTTGTAAAATGATAGGGGGAAGAGTATGTGGTCTCTTTAAAAGATGTGCTTTTTCTAGGCTTGGAGATTTGAAAAAAGTCTGCAGGCAACAGCTTGTGGGTTTGCAGGTGCACAGAAAGCCTCTGAATTGAAACATGTCTATCAAAAAGCTGTGTGGTTAGCAATCCGGGCAGCAGTTTTATTTTGTTATCAAGACAACAAGTTTGAATTTAGACAATTAATTTAAACAGGAACTTAGAGACAGAAAACCAATTTAATTTAAATCTGATGGTTTTGACAGCATAGGACCAATCCTGTTGTAAGAAACTGATACGTCATCAAGGGTATAAAAGACAGGGACTGTTGCAAAATCGGCAGAGAACCAACTGCCATCTGATAAGAGATCAGCTCTCTCAGCTCTTAGAGAAAGCATCATCTAATAAAGGTATTGCGGCACTCTTCCTGACACAAGAATTTGAAGGCGGTCCTGACCAAAGATCAACGGAGAAGGCACAGAACATTCGAGAAGACGTACCCTGGCTGTACTTTTGAGGGATTAAGTTGTAATTTTTTAAAATTCTGGTTTATATAAGTGGGACTTGTATTTATTGGAACAGCGCACTATTAGAATTTTGTTTTATCTGGGAATAGTTAGTATTTGAAGGGGAACTGTTTGTTAATAGTTCAGTTAATTTGTTCACTGTTAGATTTAGATAAATAAATTGTTATTTGTTGATTATAGAGTGATTGATTGTTAGGAGTTTATTTCATTTAACCTCCCTGTTATAACTGATTGGGGGTGACGGATTATAGGATGAGGTGAGCCTCCCTGGGCGTTTCGGTTTTAGTTAGTGGGGCGGAGTTGACCTCCACTTTACAACAAAGTACACGCAACCTGTGTTCCACAGTGTAGTTGTGACGTCCAATCACAAAAAGAGGGCTCCTAATGAGCTTGAAAACTATTTATTATCAAACTGATGGCGACACATACACACAACTGCTTTGCACTTCCACTCAGTAATCAGAAGAGAACAGGCTGGGGATCCTGAGAAATGTCTAGGAGAGGTTGTAGTTTTATTCAAGATGACAAAGCACATGAGGCTCAGCAACCACCATTTATATTGGCTTAATTAGTTTGCAAAAGATATTTGACTGAATTTTCATGCTACTCTAATGATGAAGTGGGAATCTGAGAGCATGTGACCAAATCACAGATTTTATCTACATTGTGTATGCCATTTCTCTGCAGAGGTGGAGTCACCAAGTGTTGTCAACTGACACGCATCTTAACCCAATGTGCCATCTGTTTCTCAGTAAAAATAACATTCAGAATGTTGAGTCTCAGATTTCTCTTGTTTTTCAGTATAATGTGACTTTATTGAACTCACAATATATTCTACAGTTGCACTTGCAATACAACACCCGTCACAGCATGATTCAGAGAGGTCCTCTCTTTTAAAAGCTTCTTTTTAGAAAGGTTGTTGGTCCTAAAAATATATAGAAACAAATGAACTTTCAGTCACAAAAAAAAACTGTACATTATAAAACAGTTTTCAACGGTAAAGGCGGTCATATAAAAGGGTGTTCCTTCACGTAAAAGGAATAAGGAATGGGTTCTTCCATATGCAGACCAGTTCAGCTTGTGTGACTGATCCTAATGACCTAATTTCCATGTTGACTCAAATTATTGTTTTTGAATCTTATTTTTTGATGGGTTTTGTCTGTGAAGGTTGGTAGTGTTTGATAACGGGATATTTCCCTCCCTTCATTTGCTCCTCCCACTTTGTTTCACGAGTGTTGTGTACACCCAGAGATCAGCTGAAACAAAAGCTGCTGCTGGGTCATTGTGTAATAGACAGAATGTGGAAGGTTGTGTGCATGAGAGAGAACAAGTGACTCTAGATGTGTATGTGCATGTGTGAGTATGAGAGAGAGAGAGAGATTGTGGATGAGTGTGTGTGAGAAAAAGAGAGAGAGTGTGGAATGGGTGGGTGTTTGTGTACAGTGGTAGGTATGTGTGTACGTGCATTATATTTCTATTCCTAAAAACACTAGTCGAGGACTGAACAGATCCCAAAGTGTTCAAATATGTTGACAGGTTCATCTGGGGGCCCAATTCACAACTGCCATTTTCACCAGCCCTCTCAAGCATGGAGTAATGCTTCTTGAATATTACTTGATATTTATTACATGTTCAACTTTCATCATTAGCTACATACACATATGGGAGTGACAGGCAAAGAAAGCATTTCTCGTACTCTTGTTAAAATTAGACACTGTTTCTGGACGACTTCTTCCCGCGTATACTCTCTCAGTCTACATTACCTGCTGTAGAGTGGGCTAATGGGATGGGACTTGAAATAAAGCTTCCATTGCAACGGAGCATGTTACAACAGAGATTGTTTGTAAAGTTTTAACATTTCAAATTATTTTGGCCTTTCTAGGGCTGTATCATACTGGTTAAAGTTCCCTCATCTACAAATATTTCAAATTCTGTGCTGTTTGTAACCACGCTTATTTTGGGTGAAATTTGTGCTCATCAATTTGAGGGATGATAGTTCTAGAAAATGGAGAACTTTGCACGAATTCCTTTCATTCTGACCTCACAAAGAAAGAAATAATTATATCTTGCAGCATGTCTAAAAACACATCCCTTCCTCAGTACCGCACAGAAGTCTCAATAACCTCTACCATCTTTCTAAATCTACTGCCAACCCCAACCTATTTCGCTGGGAGATGTGGCACGTTTCCAGTGAGATTCCTGCCTCAGGAACCTGCCAGTGTGAATTACAAGTTGAAGGGCACTTGGAATACCCCAACAACTGGAACCACCACAGATTTTAGTTGACATCAGGACCATTGGTCGATAAAAGTGTTTCAAATCAGAACAGAGGGAAAGGAGCCATTAACGAGGCATGATCCATCCATGAGGGCTACCTCAAAGCTGTTACAGATATTTTCTGTGGTTTATCACCCCTTCTTATGGGGCCTCTGGAAAGAAGAGGTAAGCAGATGGGAGTGAAATTTTCTGGAGACATGAGCCTCACTTCTGTTTGCATTCAATGGGTGGAAGGAGTGAGGTCCCAGCTGGGATGGTGAGCCGACAGTCCCAAAAGAATATTCCATTATTATTCCACTGAGAACTTGCTAGATTTCCAACTGGAACATGCAAAGGAGTCTTAGCCAATGCATTCTAGAAGAAGAATACTCCGTACTCTGGGCGAATTTTTCACAACTATTTTATGTAGATCCTCCTGATGAGATTGCCAATTCTGTACCGTGGGCCTCTGTCTTTTGGAAACTTGACTGAACCTATGGAAACTCATTTCTTTTGGATCTTACCAGCAAGTATCTTTGGGATGGATTTACACATTAATCATGAGAAGTGAAAAGCTGAAAGTTGAGCAAACTGCATCCCTACTTTAATCAGATCTATTTCTGTTGGAGAGACTTGATCTTAGCTATCAGACTGACTTGGCATTTAAAAAAATTTTTTTTAGCCACAATACATCCATGTACAAACACAAACATGGTTGTTTTTCTTTGTCTCCATCTTAAACCAGTGAAACGTTCAATCATCATCTATTGTTCAGAGTGTGTCAGACACAAGCATAATTCAGGTAGAATCTTAGAAATATTCATTTAAACATACCTACTCAAAAGCAGCAAGTACAATCACATCTATCTTGTAATGTAAGCCTGGAGCAGTCTGAAAAATCTGCCTGAAGTTTACTGCTCACATGCACTCTTCCTTTTATTAAATCTATTTCCTTCCCAATAACCTGTCAGTCACATGAAATTCAATGTGAATGCTGTGTTTGGAATGTAGCCACACTTCGAACTTTACTATGACCTATACTCTGAGGAGCACAAGAGGACCCGAATTTGTACGTTTGGGGTGAGGGGGGGGGACATTGTAGTGAAAGTCAATAATATGGAGGCATGGTGGGGGGGGGGGGTGCGCATTGGGCATTGTAGTGAAAGACAATAACATGGATTTCAATATGACTCTACATTTCCAACTTTGAGCAAGAGCTATGATATTCATAGTCATCCCCGGGGGGGAAAAAATTATTGCTATATTGCTGCAGATTACGGTTTGTAATTCTGTAACTACGTTCCAGGAACAGTTATGGTTGGCCCAAGATTTCAACAGAACTGGAATTACTAAGTGTCATTGTGCTGTCTGGGCTGGGAACTTATCACTCCAGATTTTTTTGTCGTTGTCTTTGCTCCCACCCACACCCCCGCCCCCAAAAGTTCTGGAACTCAGTGCAAAAATTAAAGAAACAACATAAATAATATTATTTACTAAACACCACAAATATAAATAGATATTAGTGAAATCTGGACATGATGGGAAACTTTGTCCCTTGCAGCTCTTCGTACTAGTTATGTCACTTGTGGGTGATGTTGTCTGCCTCATTGCTGAGGCAGGTTGATGCAGGAAGAGAGGGTCAGAACAGAAGAAAGATTCACAAAATGTCTGGAATGCTGTTCTTAAGATGAACATTTCTGTGGCTACTCCTTTCCACAGAGGTGGAATGCTGCTGCTGTGACCTTGGGCAACATGACATAAGAGTTAAACTGTGTATATGGCATGTAGCCCTTGGCTGTCACTATTGTTCCTCTTATTTTTCACCTCTATCAGTTCCTAGATTTACTTAAAGGAGAAAATCTTGTCCTGGCCAATTCAAAAGCCCACATATTTCAGACCAGACAAGTGCTGACCTGTAACATTCCTAAAACAGACACATCACCACTGCCATGAGTCAGCACAGGAAACATTTCAATGGGGAAATAAATTACTCTCTGGGCTGAGTACTGAAACAATTTAGTGAAAGCTCAGATGTCACAGTGAGAGCATGCAGGTTTAATTCCCACCTCTGTGTTAGTGGATGAACATGAAACACAATTAACCTGTGCCTTTCCCAGTTTGAAATAGCTTGCCTCCAATTGTTCTCACCCCTTTGGAAATTAACGATGAAGTGCAGTAATTGTCAGCAAAATCTAATGGTATCAAGCAGTCTATAGAGCAACCCTTGTTGTGATGTCCATTCCCCACATATTCAACCTCGGCATCTAAAAGCTAAGACTGACACATTAAGGATAGGGTTTATTTTTAAATACTGTGGATTCACATCCACCATCGAGCCATATTAAACTGTCAAAACCTATTTTGTTTCCAGTCCTGAGCAGCCAACAGCCAGAGGTGGCTTTTAACAATTCACACCGAGCTCATATTGTACACAGAACTTCAGGAGGAACAATGTTTCTGGGCCTTATCTTGAACTCCATTGCCCCAATGTTCTAACGACTGTCTAGCTTGAATGGTAAAACTCAGCCCATCGACTCTCAAAGAATTTCCTCATTGTGTATCCTGCTCGTCCGACTTCTGAGTCATCCTCATTAAAGGTCATGCAGTTATCGAACACCAGCGTAGTGTCTTCAGCAAACTCCTCGCAGCTCAAGTATCTGTTCAGAGAAATCATTTCAAAATATTTAGAGATTTTGAAAAAATAGTTCTCAGCAATCTCCACTGTTCTCTCTCTTCTACTTGTCAGTGCTGTGTATTTCACAGCTCAGTAAGCAAATCCACTATGTAGTATGCTACAGTGCCACACAGACCAGAAAAGTGCCAGCTTTAATCTCTGCTAACTCAGGTCAGTTAGCTGCATCTTGAGAAACCAACTGGTTTTAGTGTCACTAAGCCAGGGAGGTAGGGAGAATGAGGTTTCTGACCAATGGGTCCCTGCTGAAATTTGGCTGTGTGTGTGCACCATGCCCACGGAGCCACTGGTATGGACCTAACAGTGAGCAGATGAGGAACTGGCATCGCACCAAACACGACCATGTCCTCATCAGATGTCACACAAGCAATTTAGGGACAGCCAGTTGTACAATGATCTAGAGTGAGAACTGTGGCTGATTTTAACCCTTTGAGATATGTGTAGTTGAATCCCATATTAATCTCTGAATTAAACAGCAATCTGACCCCAAGTCAGTTTACTCATAGTTAATGTAATAAGTGTTGGTCACATCTGGTGAACAATGAAACAAAATCTTCTTGTGTGGTTTGGAGAGATTTAGGTCACATGTATCCCACTTGATAGGCCCCTGTCTCTAACAGAGGTTAAAAGAAGAAAAGACCTGCATTTATAAAGAGCTTTTGACGACCACCTGGCATCTCAAAGCACTTCACAGCCAAATGAAATAAAAAAAAAACTACAGATGCTGGATGAAGGGCTCTGATGATTTGTCACTGGACTTGAAATGTGTGCAGGAACACACAAAATGGACAAATGGAGGTTGGCTCCCCTGTCTCCCCGGGTGTAAGCCAGCCACTCTCCCTAACCGCTCCCCCGCCCCCCCCAACTCCCACCCCCCTCAACCCCACCTTGCCAACTCCCCCCGTTAGTGCACACAGAATGCAGTGGTGCCATCTGCACATGCATAGTTACTCTGAGGCCTGTCTTGTTGTGGCCAGTTGACATTATGGGCTGCATTTGTACAATGCGCAGTGGCCATTTTGGTGTTATGGATAATCATTGCACATTTTAAACTATTGTAACATAGGAAGAGTGGAAGCCAAATTTTCACAAACAGACAAATAATTATTGATCAGGAGGCCAGGGAGAACTCATCTGCTGTTCTTTGAAATTGTGCCGTGGGACGTAAGGTTCACCAGAGCAGGAAGATGGGCCTTAATTTATCATCTCATTTGAATGATAAGACCCATGTCAAGTGCGGCACTCCCACAGGACTTGATTTTTGGTGCTCACGTCCTGGAGTGAGACTTGAATCTAGAACTTTTGAGAGTCAAAGGCAAGTGTGCAAACAACTGAGCCAAGGCTGACATATGAGAAGTGCATTAAAGCTTTCCATGCGGTCATTAAGAAGGTCCATGCCATCAGTGGTCAGTAAAGCAGGAAATCCTCCTCCTCATTGATCATAATGATCTGGTCCAGTGACAGTAGCTTCTGATCAACTCCCACCCACAAACATAAATGACAAAGCTTGAGGTTTCTTCCTGTTAAAACCCCCCACCCAGACTCCTTTATATTTGACTGTTTCTCCCTTTAACTTTCAACAATCACTGAGAAAATGATACTTACTTTCCACTAATCAACTTTCTCCTGATGGTGGAAAAGTCCATGGGCCTTTTGATGATCTTCCTATAGCCAGGCACCAGCCTTGGGTTCACAGGATGAAGGAAGGGCCAGGCATCCTCATGGGCTTCCATTTCCATGAGGATAACCCTACAGAGAACAATTCTCAGCATTAGACTTGAATCATGTAAGAGTATTTGATGCAGGATTACAGCACGTGAAAATGAGGGGCAGGTCCAAGAGTCCTACCTCTAACCTTGGGATTTGGGGTTTAAGGGATGTCAGTCAGGAAGGAGTGGCTTCTCTCCACCTCTTGCCTCCAAGACAGACAGAAAGTCACACCATGCCTCAGTCACACATACAATGGTCAATTATAGAAAGGTAGTGACAGTTAATTCATGGTTTTGGTAGACTCTTTACAAAGGTCAGCACCTGAAATTATCAGATCAATCCTGATCTGTGCTGAATGCTGATCACAAATGATCGCAGTTATATATGGGCTCAGTGTTAGGAGGGGATGAATAAAAAAATCAGCCAGGGTTCCAGCTGCTGACTGATGGGACTTGGTGATTACGCCTTCTATAGTTCAAATCGACACTTGTTGTCTATATTCATGCATGAAGAATGACCACTAAAGTGAGGCGATAGAAGCTGTCTATTATTGGGGAGTTGCAGGCCAGCGAGACACCTTTATGTGAGGAGAAAACTGGAAGAGGAAAATCAACATTCTTTCACTGACATCCCAGAACAGAAATACAGAATTAGTAAAAGTCAGCCGAAATTAAACAGCCTTATTCAGGGAACACACCCCTACTGGCTCTTACTCGCATAACATGAGATCACTGGATTGGTCTCTGTTTGATATTTTCTTCCTCTTGGCAGCTGGAGATCCCCCTCGCAATGAACACTTTCTTCTGCGTTTCTTCATGTATTTTCTAGGACAGTGTGGGTCAAAATACTCAAAGTCATTGGTTTTGTTTTTGAAATGCCTCCTGTCTCTTCTCTGTTTGCTTTCTCTCTGGGGCGCCCCACTCCTGACAGACTGATTGCTTGCCTGGAAAAAGAAACAAAGTTGGTCACAGTGCTCCCACAGCCCAGCGCCAGTGAGCAGCTGCAGAAATAGCCATGCACATACCTGAACATGTTATCTGCTGGATAGTGCAGAGATGAGAATGGCATTGGTTACCCTGGCTGTTTGCACTTTACCTTTAAGTGCTCACAATATTAAAGGTGTCTGAATGCCTTCTCAATCTGTGTTTTGTGTTATGGGGAGAGAAGTATCAAGTAGTTTCCCCTGTAAAAATGGAACCCAGTGGGAAGGCCCAATAGCTGGGCTCAGACTGAAGGCAGTCTCAATCAAAAGTCAACTGAGTTCTTGTTACTGTGAGTGTTTGCCTCAGCAGTACCAATTACTTCAGTTCTCCAACTACAAATATTTGAATACACTGGTGGGGCAGTTGGTGTACTGTTCAGAGGTCCCAGGTTTGGGAAGCTTGGGTTGAATTAATTGGAAGACAACTGTAAGGAAGAGCAATAATTATCCAGTATTCCCTCTCTTGTCCAATGGTTCCTATTGGAAAATTTGCATGTGATGCTTTGGGACAGGGAAAGGCCAGACCCAATACGGATTTTCTCAGGGATCAAACAACCACTGACCCTCAATGTTCAAGTTCCTGACTGAAGAATGGGCACTTGACCAATGGACTGGAGATGACTTTTAGGAAGTGAGAGGAGGCTGAGAATCAGCAAGAAATTAACCCTTGCTGGGTACAGGAGCAAATTGCATTTCCTGGGCTGGGTGTGTGCACTGTGCTAGATACAACGGTAATTAGGGGTATTGTAATGTTTATGTTAGAAAGGACTTACTAAAAGACAGTATCTGACCCTGAGAACCAATTCAGAATCTCAATTCTGTCGAACTGTAAGCTCCTTACCGCGGTAGTGCACATCGGACAGAACCAGTCTCCTTCGGGAATCTCAACAATCTTGGGCTTGAGGCAGTAGGTGTGGCATCCCTGATCACAATTATCGCACAGCAGCAAAAACTCATCTTTGTCTCCCTTTCCACAGATCTGACATGACTGTAAAATAAAGTCAGAAAAGGACACTGTTTAAATCCAGATGTGAATGTAAAACCAACAGAAAGCATCTGATTGGCTGAAGGCAGGTTGGAAGCTGTTTTAATGTTCCCCTCCCTGCCCCGTTCTGTCAGAATCAGCACTCTGTATCCAAAATCAGAAGTCACACACAATTATAGTTCAGTGAAGACTGAAAATAAAAAATACTGGAAATCACAGTGGGTCAGGCGGCATTCATGGAGAGCGAGCAAGCTAATGTTTTGAATCTAGATGACTTTTCATCAGAGCTGGTTCAGAGAAGGTGTACTTCAGCCCACAGGAAAGGCAGGAACAGCGAATCCCGACTAAATGTACCCATTCCAACAACACAATGCTAGAATCCATTTCCTGCACCAGTCGCTTAGGTGACTGGGTGGGGAACATGGATTCACTGTCGTTGGACAGTGATGGGACTCAGGCTCCCTATGAGTGCCTAGAGTGGTGGGTCTCATCATTAGCCAGAACTGGATGACAACTGAAGATTTTTCCCCTGAAGGGTGGCAGAGTGAGCAAGAAAATACATGTGATTTGTTGTCGGCACAGGCCTGGGAAGAAGTTGCCAGCCTATGTGAATAAAAGATGCAAGTTAGAGGGACAGAGGTGGAGAGAACGCTAGAAGGGTTAGATGATATTGATGTGATTCTTGGACAACAGGGTAAATGGGCAGAGACCGAGGCACGGATGACACAGGAATAGACAGATAGAGTCACAGAGCTGTACAACATGGAAACAGATCCTTTGATCCAAGTCGTCCATGCCGACTAGGTATCCTAGATAAATCTAGTCCCATTTGCCAGCATTTGGCCCATATCCCTCTAAACCCTTCCTATTCATATACCCAACCAGATGTCTTTTAAATGTTGTAATTGTTCAATAGATCATCCTGAAAATTAACCATTTATTCCTACTGTTTTCTGTCTGTTAATTAATTCTCGATCCTGAACAAAACAATATCTATAAGCCCATGTGCTCTCATTTTTGTTTAGTAACCTCCTGTATGGAGTCTTATTCAAAAGCCATTGGTTCTCCCTTATCTACATTACAAGTAACATTCTCAAAATGCTCCGAGAGGTTTATCAAAAATTATTTCCCTTTCATAAGTCCATGTCAACCCACCCAATCCTACCATTATTTTCTGAGCATGAAATGTTTACATTGACAGTTTCCATTTTAAATGCAGATATAAGAACTTAATGAGATAAAGTTTAAAAAAAAGCAAAGCTGTAATTGGGCTCGTAAGTGAGAAATGAATAGTGTGCATATGTCCTGGCCCAATTATCCTCCACTCTCTAATTCCTTAAACTCAATAACATACTCAACCTGAATTGCTGGGAGATTGACAGGTGTTATTTGGAATAAGTCAGGCATGTAGGAACTTGCCATTCAACCTGATAACTAAAAGGAAGAATATACATATTTGTGTGGTGGCTATAAAAATTGTAAACAGTGAAATGCCCAACATGGAATCCAAGTTAACTAGTCTGAAAAAGATAAGGTCAATCATATAACACTAATCAGGCAGTCCTTAAGCTTGGGTTTGAAAAAGATTGTAAATTAAGTGGATGGGGAAGACTATGCACTATAATCTTTCCACCAAGGAAAACAAAGTGGAGAAGGTTTTCACTTACAAGATGTCAGCATAAGGCAGTTGAAAGCTCAGGTACAGTGCGAGATAGATGCAGAGTAAAAATCTGCTGTACTCCCAAGTGTACCTTAACCAAAAATACTAAAACCAAATACTCCAAAACAATATACACAACATAAGCAATTCCTCATGTTCCATTTTATATGTTTAAGCAGGGAGACATTAAAGTGGTATGTTTAGGTAAAGTCTCTTGTCAAATGACCCTGAACCTGTGGTTGTCAAGAACAAAGTTCACAGGAAACCCAAATAGGTTGGCTTAACTGGAGTAAGAAATGGCAAAAATCCCTTGTCAGTCTAGCTCCGTGCATCAAACAAAATTACATTTTCATGGAGAGACACATGCCAGAAAATGTCATTACATAGATCTGCGGTTTTCAACTGGTGTGTCATGAGAACTGGCCACATGCGCTGTGAATAGTAATGAAAATCTATGTTAAACAATGCCACCAGATTGAGGACCATGAATAGTTAGAAATAGTTGAGCAGTAGATTTTGAAAATGTGTTTGTGCTCACAGTTGAAGACATTGTATTTTTGCCAGTGGATATGAAACATTAATGCCTTTTTTATCTTGTTGTATGCACAATGTTATAAACCTCTTTAGTAAGGCCATAACCATACATGCAAGTAAGTGTCAGAGATAGTAAGGATCGCAAATGCTGGAGTCAGAGATAACACAGTATGGAGCTGGACGAACACAGCGGGCCAGGCAGCATCAGAGGAACAGGAAAGTTGACGTTTTGGGTCAGGACTCTTCTGAAGAAGGGTCCCGACCCAAAACGTCAAATTTCCTGCTCCTCTGATGCTGCCTGGCCTGCTGTGTTCCTCCAGCTCCACACTGTGTTATCTATGTAAGTAAGTGCGATGCTTATGAGCAAACAACTGAGCGGAGAACAGTGGGTGTGCCATGGAATTGTCTATCTCTGTGAAGTATGTCACGTTATTGAAAAGGCTGGGAACTGCTGAGATAATTCCAAGACTGAAATAACATCATGCTTACCACTTTCATGATAGATTTCTCCCAGGCAATGGCCTTCTCGAGTTGTTGAATGCACATGAATACCTGAGCAGCATTTGTGCATTTCAGTAAGGTTTCTCGCCACACACTCAAGCCAGGAGAGATGTGCCCTTCGTTGCTGTGTGAAAGACACAAAGAAAGCCACTCAGTTCACTGTTCACTGAATGCCTCCGCTGCCACAGAACAGGTGAATGATCTCCCCTGCTAAGGCATGAAATATTCTTATGCAACCTTCATACATCTTTAACAATAACACCATATGGAAGTCAAGCTCTGAATCTCCCCTGCAAAGTCGGAGTGAAGTCCAGGCCAAAAATCTAGCACGTTTCCTGAAACATTCATGCTTCTGAATAGCCCTGAAGTGCTTGTTAGCCTACTTTTCAGAGGTGAGAAACTTTTGGGTGGGCTCCTGTGATTGTCCCAAACACACTGGCAGCCCAGAGGGGCCCGAACTGCCAACAGGTACTTGGGAAATTTAGGCCCAGAATGTAGCTGCATATTGCAAATATTGACAACATAAATTACCTGTGCTGTTTAGCATCATTGACACCCTCTGCAGAAGCAGAACTCACTGTCCCTGCGCTCTCCAGTTTCCCTGAAACTGGTGGACACAGTGGTTCTTTCAGATATCGCCGCTCTACGTTTAACTCTAATGTTGCCAAGCGGGTTACAGCCAAATCCAGGGGGTTGTTATTCCGTCGCATTAACTCCATCTCCTCCTCATCTTTCATTTTTCCATCACCTGAGGTGAGCCACTGCTGATCGAAATACACCAGGTCATCTCGAGTAGAGTCGGTGTCTGGACTGGTCCACCCCTGTGCAAATCAAACGCATTGCTCACTGCTCATGCAGAAATATGATACAGGTCAGTGAGGGTGTTGTGGGGGATAGTGCAATCTGATAACACCGTGTCCTGCAAGAAGAAAACTTGAAATGTTCATAGTACCTGACCGATTGCGTCATAGCCCAGTTACATATATACTGCAGTCAGTGGGTAGGGAACTAATGGTGGAAACCGGTGTCATTTAAGTCCACGTAATGTGGAAAAGCATAGCCCTCCTTGGGCCTCATAACATGCCCCACCATGTTTTTCTACCCACTCCATTCTTTCATGTCAAATGAGTGACTAACTCTAAGAGTTCTGCAATCATCAGCAACTCCTAACTAATTCTCAAACTAATTCTCTCAGGCTGTTTAAACTGTGAAACGTTTCACCTTTCTCACTATTCCCTACAATCAGGTCTTAAATTCACTCGTTTCCCTATTAACCTTACTTTCTTGATCCCTCAATGGTGACACCAGGGCCCTGTGACCTTTCAACTATGGCACCAAGGTCTTGTCTCTTCAGCAGGATTTATCATCAACAACTTACTGCCGCTTACCTTCACTGTACACAATCTCCTGGTGGATTGCATTTGAACCCGAACGTCTTGCAACTCAGCATCATCATCAAGATTGAAGTCATCTTGCTCAGGCACCACCAGAAACTCCATGCCTCAACCCGTGATTCCATCCCTCTTCCTGGATGCCCACTATCCATCAAACTTGTTAGCCCTTGCCCTCTGTCCTCCCACCTATTCTAATCAACTCACGCAGAACACTATCAAATCCATTCTTTCCTGCACCAAACTTGACTGCCCTGATCACTGCTGACTTTCATTCCCCAAGACATCAATTTCAATCCCCTAAGCCTCATCTACAATTCCTTCCTCATCTCTCCTCCACATTGTGCAAGCTCTTGCAGTTCCTTCTGCCCATACCCTCTCTGTGCAACACTCCTTCCCCTCAAGGCAAATCCTTCTGCCACAGTCTGGAACTCAAAGACCCCAACTCCAAGCGCATCCATATTAGCACATCTCCACCTTGCTTTCAAAATCCTTCTTAAAATCTTCCTGTAATAATACTGTTGGTCATCTCCCTCAGTTCTCCTTCTTGCAAGCTGCTGGGATCTGGCTCCAAAGGACTGCAGGATGTTCTGCACTGCTAAAATGTTCAAATTAAATAAGAGTTGTTGTTATGTGTGGAACATGTAATTTTTAAACTGAAATAAGGAATTCTGAATTAGTAATAGTTTAATTATTGCTCTATCCTTGTGCAGCAACAAGTCTTTGATTTCCTAAATTGAAAGACATGGTAGGCCAGTGTCAGTTAGTGTATGATTGTTCAGTGTGTCCAGGGCATACTGTAATCATTCAAGATTAGTGTCTGATGGGACTTTCTTACCTTCACCTGCAGACTTGCAGATATTACTCTCTGCTCCAGTGCCTCAAGGTAGCGCAGAGCTGCAAGATCAACTGGAAATGCCCACTTCTCTGGCTTCCACTTCTCCACCATTTCCTTGGTAACGGAATGTTCCTTGTCATTATTGCTAAAGATGGAATCTGAGAAAGGAGAGAAATCAGGGACTTAAATACAGTCAGTACTACTATAATGTGATAGTTGTGTTTCTATGCAATATCGTGTTATAGAAAATTGTGCTACAGAAATAAATGGGGCCTTTTGGAAAAGTGGAGTTAGGGGTAGACCACCAAAAAATACACTCAAAATCATTCAAAAATCACTCAAATGTCTAACACAACGTAGTCACAACAAAGCCCATGAAATGATCATGTGATGTCAACGCGTACTCCTCCATGCACTGATGGAATCATGTTATAGCCAGCACAAGTTTACATTTTAGAAATTGTATTCCCCTATTCGTCAGTGGCATTACAGCCAATTCGTGTTGACAGAACATGCGTTTATAGCAAAACCGACGGGAGTTAAATAGATCTGGGCGGGTTGTTGGATTCAACACCCGTGTATTACTGAGGAGGGAGAATAGTTCTGAGTTTAGTGTCTGATTACTGTTCAGGAATCCCTCCCTAGTCAAATTATTTAATGACACTCACTAGCCAGATTTTCATATGAATAATGGTGACTAGGTTAGACACGTGGCAGTTGGGGAACTGTAGCCCATAATAGTCAGCACCTTTGGAAAATGAGATTTTAAAACAACTGCATGGAGAACTCGCAAACATTATAGATACATTGGCTGGGCAAATATGAAAAGGTAAAACGTATTCTGAAGAAAATAGCACGCACTATCATCGCAGTAAGCCTTGGCTTTGCAGAAGTATCAAATGTAACAGGATCTCTGCAATCCTATGCACCAGTATGAGCCCTACCTTTCTTCTCTCTCATACAAGCTTGACTGACATAGTCCATATGTTTGAGGAGCTGTTTCTGTAAAGCCTTTTCCCGTAGCCCCCGCGGATGAAGAGCTTTAAGCAGGCAATTTAGCTGCTCCAGGTTGTCAATGTGCCACCAGCCTTTCTGCATCTCTACAAAAGAAAGAAAATACAATTAGTGAATCACTGGAGCTGCAGATCAGAGCTCTTCTAATAGTGGGAACAATATTGAAATATTGCTCTTCAATCCTAATGCTTCCATATAAACAAATGAGACGCTATTGTTTGCTTTCCAAATATAACGTATCTGAAGTTAAACCAGCTTCTGTAACATCCATATGGCTGACAGGCATGATCATCTATCTGACAACTTTAGAAAATGGTGTAAAGTGTTAACCTATGTAGAGTTAAAAAAGTTAAATTTCTATAGGGCCTGACACAACTTCTCAGAATGTTCCAAAGTACGTTACAGCCAATTAAATATATTGTATAATGTAGTCACTGTTGTAGCAAACATGGCAGCCAATATGGGCATAACAAGTTCCTACAAACAGCAATGTGAGAATTATCTGATAATCTGTTTATGTGATCTTAATCCTGGGATAAACAAACACATGAATGTTCTCTAATTTCAGGTTCTGAAGAACAGTCATATCGGACTCCAAACATTAACTCCATTTCTCTCTCCACACATGCAGCCAGACTTGCTGAGTTTCTCCAGCATTCTTTGTCTTTGTTTCAGATTTCCAGCATTCGCAATATTTTTGCCTTTATTAACCTAGGGATAAATATTGGCCAGGACTCTGGGGATAACTCCCCTGAAAAAGTACCGCAGGATCTTTCAGTTCCACCCGAGAGGATGGATGGGCGTTGGTTTAAAAGCTCATCCAAAACAACAACACCTCAACAGTGCAGCATTCCCTCAGCACTGCACTGGAAGGGCAGCCTGGAACTTTATGCTCAAATTCTGGGTGTGCTACCAACTGAGCTGACACCTTAAAGCAGGAGTTAGCGGTTAGTTTGATTGATGGCTATCACAACTAAACAAAGAGATGAAAAGTATAGAGTTAATGGCAGGACCTGAATAACACTGATGCACAGAAGGATCTTGGGGTTCAAGTCCATAGCCCCCTGAAAGTAGCCATGCAATGCGATAGGGTGGTAAACAAGGCGTATGGCATGCTTGCCTTTATTGGTTGGGGAGTTGAGTACAAGGATCAGCTTTATAAGACTTTGGTTAGGCCACAGTTAGAGCATTGCGTTCAATTCTGGTCGCCACATTCCAAAGCCTCCACATCCTTCCTGTAGAGAGTGCAGAAGAGGTTTACGAGAATGCTGCCTGCATTAGAGGGTATGAGCTATAAGGAGAGGCTAGGAAAACTTGGGTTGTTTTCTCTTGAGTGGCACAGGCTGAGGAGAGACTCGATAGAAGTCTATAAAATTATGAGATGCATAGATAGGGTTGATGGTCAGAATCCTTTTCCCAGAGTTGAACTGTCTAATACTAGGGGGCATGCATTTAAGATTATAGGGGGAAAGTTCAAAGGAGATGCAAAGGACAAGTTTTTTTTTTACACAGACTGTGCTGGGAGTCTGGAACGTGCAGCCAGGGGCGGTGGTGGAGGCATACAATAGGGCCATTTAAGTGACTTTTAGATAAGTACATGAATATGCAAGGTATGGAGGGATATGGACCAACGGCAGGCAGAAGGGATTTGTTTCATTTGTCACGTTCGGCATAACATCGTGGGCCAATGGGCCTGTTCCTTTGCTGTACAGTTCTATGTTCTAGGAAGGGCACTACTGAAATTCCATGTTGGCACTTGAAAGTATATTTTTATCGTGGTATATTTGGTTACATGTTAAATCTGTACTGCTGCCTGGCTCTGCAATTCTGGCAAAGACAATTTGATCTAAAGGATAATCTTTTGCTTGCAGAATAGAAAATCTTGCAGAGAATCACAAATGACAAAACACTGAAGGAGGCCAATCGCCAATCCACCCCTTCCCCTCCATGACTGTTCTGGTTCTTGAAAAGAACTATCCAATTAGTTACACTCCTCATGTAAAACTAGCCCCTTTAACTATTTATCCAATTCACTTCTGCGGTATGAGCAAAGTTTCAGAGAGACTTTTAAAAAGACGCTTAATACTGAAGAAAAGTGTGCTTTAAAAAGCCAAACATGTAACAAATAGCTTAGTGATAAATTCACCAGCAAATATTGAACCATACACACTAGTTTGATGTCAAAGAGCTGCAATAATACTGCTGTCCAATAGGAATGGACAGTGACTCCTGATCCAGGCTTTGCATAAAGCGTTAAGGTTGCCTAGTTATCAGAATGAAGTAAAAACTTTTCAAGCAAGTTAAAGAAACAACACCATCTCATTAATTTCTTATACAAAGTTCTGGTTTACTATCTGAAAATATACACAGATTCAGAAAAGTTAAAAACAATCAAATATATATTTATGGTTCATGGTACTATACAGTTATGTAATAGAGGCATTAGCCACAAATGTGGAGGAAAGTGTGACAAAGGCATGTCTGTTAGTTGTGGGTCAGTGCGTAGCATTCCAAAGATGAAGGCCCTTTCTACAGTACAACATCCAGTACAGAGCTGCGTTGTCAAGACTGCCTGTTTTCAGATAGGTTTATTAAACTGCTGCCCACACCTTCAGGTGAATGTAAAAGATTCTGTGCCTTGAACAGTAACAAAGGTTTCATTAATGTCTTGAGACAATACTTTTCCTTGAAAGTTATCACTAAATTAAGCTTTTTAAACAGGTCTTTATCACATTGTTTACCATGGATCTTTGCTGTGTACAATCGGCATATTTCCTACATTACGATACACTTCAAAAGTACTCGATTAGCTCGAAAAGTGTGTTGGGATGTACTGACAGCATGAAAGAACAAAACGAACAGGAGGAGGAATAGAGATAAAAGGTACTGCAGATGCTGGAGAATCCAAGATAACAAGGTGTGGAGCTGGATGAACACAGCAGGCCAAGCAGCATCATAGGAGCAGGAAAGCTTGACGTTTCGGGCCCAGACCCTTCATCAGAAATGGGGGAGGGGAAGAGAGTTCTGAAATAAATAGGGAGAGAGAGGGAGGCGGATAGAGGATGGATAAAGGAGAGGCAGACAAGTCGAAGAGGCGGGGATGGAGCCAGTAAAGGTGAGTGTAGGTAGGGGGGTAGGGAGGAGATAGGTCAGTCCAGGGAGGACGGACAGGTCAAGGGGGCGGGATGAGGTTAGTAGATAGGAGATGGGGGGTGAGGCTTGAGGTGGGAGGAGGGGATAGGTGAGAGGAAGAACAGGTTAGGGAGGCGGGGACGAGCTGGGCTGGTTTTGGGATGCAGTTGGGGGAGGGGAGATTTTGAAGCTTGTGAAATCCACATTGATACCATTGGGCTGCAGAGTTCCCAGGCTGAATATGATCTGCTGTTCCTGCAGCCTTCGGGTGGCATCACTGTGGCATTGCAGGAGGCCCAGGATGGACATGTCATCTGAGGAATGGGAGGGGGAGTTGAAATTTCAAAATCTCCCCTCCCCCAACCGCATCCCAAAACCAGCCCAGCTTGTCCCTGCCTCCCCAACCTGTTCTTCCTCCCACCTTAAGATGCACCCCCATCTCCTATCTACTAACCACATCCCGCCCCCTTGACCTGCCCATCCTCCCTGGACTGACCTATCTCCTCCCTACCCCCCCACCTACACTCACCTTTACTGGCTCCATCCCCGCCTCTTTGACTTATCTGTCTACTCTCCACCTATCCTCTCCTCTATCCATCTTTTATCCGCCTCCCCCTCTCTCCCTATTTATTTCAGAACCCTCTTCCCCTCCCCCATTTCTGATGAAGGGTCTAGGCCCGAAACGTCAAGCTTTCCTGCTCCTATGATGCTGCTTGGCCTGCTGTGTTCATCCAGCTCCACACCTTGTTATCTAGGAGGAGGAATAGGCCCTTTGAACATTCATTGATCATTCAATACAATCATGGCTGATCAATTACCTCCATATCATCCTCCCACAGCATGCCCATATCCCACAATTCCCTTCATAGCCAAAAAGCCATCAATCTCTGTCATTCTTCTATACTCCAGGGAATATAGGCCCATTCTCCTCACACTGTGTTCAAAGGAGAACCTCTTCATCCCAGGAATCAGTCCACTTTATTGCATTCTCTCCAAGGCAAATATATCCTTCCTTTGGTAAGGAAACCAAAACTATACATTGTACACCAGTTACCAAGGCCTTGTGTAAGGGTAGGAAGACTTTTCGACTCTTATATTAGGCACCATTACAAATGTAGGTTTGTCTTGTAAAATGGAAAGCCACAGTAATTTTGCAAGGCTTAGCTCCCAGCCTGCAGCTTTGTCTGTGACAAACGTGAGTGCTATTGACAGAATTAGCCCTGTAGTGTTATTAGCCTTAGAATTAGCTTAATAGCAGCATAATTCCTTTCTTAATTCCTGCTTATAAAAGTCAATTTAGTGAAACCACAATATATATTTAAATCAATGATGACGAGTGATTGCAAGTGAGTAAAAGGCTGTAACTTAGTGTCACAAGTTTTCTACAAAGCCATCAATAATTGTTCATACTAAGAACACTATTCACAATAACCGTTTTAGGCACTATTTAAACATGATGTTAATTTACAGCATAACTGTTCCTCACTCACAAATAGATGGACAGACTGGGTTTAGTTTAAGAATGAGGATGTTGGAATGTGGGGAAGCACATAAAACGGAGGTTTACAAAACGAGAATGGATTTATACACGAACTAAATTTATCACTAACAGACTTGAAAATTGTGGAAATATGCAACACATAATCCCTCGGGGTCACCTGTAGGAGACATATTTGCTCATAAAATGGTTAGTTTTTAATCCAAATCTGCTGATGATACCAGAATTGGTGGGAGGGAATTTTGTGATGAGGACATAAGAAATCTGCATGGGGATAGATAGCATAAGTGACTGGCAGATGGAGTTAAATATAGGAGAGTGAGAGGTTATGCACTTTGGTAGAATGAATCAAAATGCAGACTATTATTTAAATGGAGAGAGACTTCTTAAAAAAAAGTGCAGCGCAGAGGGATCTCGGTGTTCTTGTGCATGAAACACAAAACATTAGCAAACAGGTGCAGCAAGTCATTAAGACGGCAAATGAAATTTTGGTTTTTATTGTTGGAGGTTAAATTTTAAATCTAGTTACAACTGTACAGGGTGTTGGTGAGGTTACACCTGGAGTACCGTGTTTCTTACATAGTGACCAAAACTGTACAATGTACTGGTATTGGAGGCAGTTCAAAAGAGTTTCACTAGGCCGATTCCTGGGATGAAGGGTTTGACTTATCAGGTGAGGCCTTTATTCATTAGAGTTTAGAATAATGAGGGGTGATCTTAATGAAACGTACAAGATTCTGAAGGGGCTTGACAAGGTAGATACTGAGAAGGTGTTTATACTAGTGGGCTCATAGTTACAGAATAAAGGGGCATTCATTTAAAAAAGTGTGAAGAGATTGCTTCTCCTGGAGGGTAGTGAATGTCTGGAATCCTCTACCCCAGAAAGTTGTGGCGGCTAGATCACTAGGTATTTAAAGAAGAGGTAGATAGGTTTTTTGAAATATCAGACAGTTGAGGGCTACAATAAACTTGCATGAAAATGAAGTTGAGGTCTGGGGCAGGTTAGCCACGGTCTTGTTAAATACCAAGACAGACTTGAGGGGCTGAATGGCCTACTTCTGCTCCTATTTCTTATGTTATTATGCAGCATTTTCCAAGGTGATCAACATCTTCGATTTTTTTTGGTAGCTGATTTCAAAGATCAGTGTTAGAACAGGGTCTTCAGGAATAGTGCTCCACACAAGCACCATTTCTTACTGGGAGCACTCAGTATGGAAATGAGTCCTTGAGGTTACTTAACAGCGATGTAACTTTGCGGCTTTAAAAGATTATGGTAAAATAATCATCCTTCATGGCACACTTTAACAATCTTAGCTCCCTCCCCCAATAAGACAAAGTGACATTTGACTTGGAGCAAGTATCTCACCTTCTGGAATAGGTTTTAATTGACGCTGATTTATCTCTTTCTGCAATTTTGATGGTCGTCCACGACGCCTAGGGATCCGTGGCAAAAAGCATACATTCTGAGGAGCACCGTCACAATGATGAGACTTGACCTTCGCTTTGGTCGCAGTAGGGCCAACTTCAAAAGAAGCGGTGATCGGGGTCTTGCAAGGAGTAGTGGGGTCCATCGAGTCTGCAGACTGTCCATCAAATGTAACATCCACACGTGGCATCAGGGAAAGCAGAGGAGAATGAAGAGAGTGGTGAGCAGAGTCATGTACTGCTAAAAACCTAGGCTGCACCATCACACAGGCCCCAAAAGGAGAATCCACAATACTTTGGATTTTATTTTCAAAACATCCATTATAAAATATAAAGGCTTCCCCACATGGTAGTATTGAGTTTTTAAAATTCATTTGTGGGATGTGGGCATTGCTGGCTGGCCAGCATTTCTTGCCTGTCCCGAGTTGCCCTTGAGGAGGTGGTGGTGAGCTGCCTTCTTGAAATGCTGCAGTCCAGAGTGAAGGCACTATTTACACAAACCGGAGGGGCCCCAGGTTTGGTTTCTGTTCTAACTTAAATTTCAGACAACCAGCAGTTGGGGCCTCAATGCTCTGGGCTGGGGAACCAAGAGATAACAGTCAGGGCAGTAACCATGCATGGAAACAACTGGTATAGTTCAAGAAAGTAGAATTTGTTGGGCAACCAAAGATTGGCAGTAAATAGGACCTTGCCAATAAAAAATGATTGTGGGCAAGATTGACCTTTGGGGGAGAAAAATACAAGACATACCATTACTGTGATTCGAGCTATGGAGTAAGGCTTGCTGACACATTGGCTAGACTGACATCTCAGGAATAGATACTTGGGTGTAGTACCGGAGATCAGCATGAAGAACTCTCCAGTCGGATGTGCCAGGCTGTGGTGTAGAGGACAGCTCCTTCTACAGTGAACCCACAATTTGCCAATGCCATTTTCATGAAAGGACTCTCTGCTTCTGACATGTACTGACCATTTATCATGCTTTGCAAATCAGGCTTTTACTTCCTCACCACCCTTTTTACTTTTCATGTTAATGTGCTTTCCTTCTTCTGCTGGAGGTGTTTATTGCATTCCTCTTCCACAGTTCCCTTCACCTTTCTCATGGGCCAAGGCGTCATTTGTGACTTTACACAGCAAGAGATCAGCAGGGCTGACAGCTTTGCTGTATCATTCCAGGATTTTATGATTGCTCGACATCACTCACTCCTTCCAGCAGAGGTTGCTAGATAGTCTCTGGGAGTTAGTTTTCCACTGTCCCCTCCTACACTTGCAGTTAACTCCGTTCTCAAATTTCTTGGGCTCTACTGCTCTGTATTCATTGCTTTAATCAGCTGGATCACTTGAAGGTGAATCAGTCAGTCTCACCAACAGAACAAAATTCCACACGGCAGCAGTTGTTATCAGGCAGCATGGTGGCTCAGTGGCTAGCACTGCTGCCACACAACACCAGGGACTTGGGCTCAATCCCACATTCAGGTGACTGTTCTCCGTGTTTGCACGGGTTTCCTCTGGGCACTCCAGTTTCCTCCCACAGTCTAAAAATGTGGAGGTTAGGTGGACTGACCATGCTAAATTGCCCCGTAGTGTACAGGGATGTGTAGGCTAAGTGGATTAGACATGGGAAATTGGGGTTACACGAATAGAGTAGGAGGGTGGGTCTGAGTGAGCTGTTCTTCAGGGGGTCAGTGTAAACTCAATGGGCTGAACAGCCTGCTTCCACACTGTAGGGATTCTGTAATTCTATATCATAGAGGATGTACTATAATCATACTTGACAGCTTTGAAGAGGTGTACTGTATCTAATGTTCTAATGAGTCACCAGACTCAAAACGTTCACATTGTTTTCTCCCCACAGATGCTGCGAGACCTGCTAATTTCTCCAGCAATTTCTGTTTTTATTATTGTATCTAGTAATTTCTATTGGGTAACTGCTCAGTTATCTTGTTTTAATTCAGGTAGAAGGTGCTAATCTTGAGTTATATAACACCTTACATTTTTGTCTCTAGTGTCAGACACATGCCCAGATCAGGTATGAACCTCAGCTAAATAAGCACATAAGAACTGGGGCCTGCTGTGTTCATCTAGCTCTACACCTTGTTATCTCAGATTCTCCAGCATCTGCAGTTCCTACTATCTCTGAAACATAAGAAATAGGAGCAGGATTAGATCATTTGGCCCCTCGAGTTTGTTCTACAGTTCAACACGATCATGGCTGATCTTTGGTGCCAACTTCTCTTTTCAGCCCACTCTCCACGTCCCTTGAAATTTTATTTACTCGTTCATGGGATGTGGGTGTCGCTGGTTAGGCCAGCATTTATTGCTCATCCCCGATATTCGTGGAGAAGGTGGTGATGAGCTGCCTACTTTAACTGTTGCAATCCATGTGGTGTAGGTACACCCACAGTGCTGTTAGGGATTTTGACCTAGAAAGAGTGACAAAACAGCGATATAGTTCCAAGTCATATAGTTCCCTTCCCACCCTGGCTATACTCTCTTCCACCTTCTTCTGTCAGGGAGAAGATACAAAAGTTTGAATACACATACAAATAGATTTCAAGAACAGCTTCTTCCCTGCTGTCATCAGACTTCTGAATGAACTTCTTGAATGTTAATTTTGAACTCCCTCTCTCTCTCTGCAGCTGTAACACTGTATTCTGCAATTTGTTCTGCTACCCTGAAGCACTTTGAATGGTACGATCTGCCTGTATAGCACACAAAACAGTACTTTTCACTGTATCTCGGTACATGTGACAATAAATCAATCAAGTCAGGATGGTGTGGGTATGGGAGGGGAACCCACAGGTGGTAGTGTTTCCATGTATCTGCTGCCCTCGTCTTTCCAGGTGATAGAGGTTGGAATTTTGAACAGCGCTTTTGAGGGAGCCTTGGTAGACTACTGCATTATATCACCGCTGCCACTGTGTGTCAATGGTGGAGGAAGTGACTGTTTCAGGTAATGAATGATGTGGCAATCAAGTGGGCTGTTTTTCCCTGGATGGGCTGAGCTTCTTGAGTGTTGTTGGAGCCACACCCATCCAGGCAAGTGGGGAGTACTTCATCACATTCCTGACTTCTACCTTGTAGATGGTGGACATGTTTTGGGGAGTCAGGAGGTGAGTTACTCGCTGCAGGATTCCTAGCCTCTGACCTGCTCTCATGGCCACAGTAATTATATAGTAGGTCCAGTTCAGTTGCTGGTGAATGGTAATCCTTCCCCAGGCTGTCGATAGTGGGGATTCAGTGGTGGTAATGCCATTGAATGTCAAGGGAAGATGTTTAGATTATTTTGTGTTGGACGTCGTCCATTTATCCATACTCTGCTTCTGTCTATTAACCAATCCCCTATCCATGTTAATATATTACTCTGTAAATCTAATGAGCCCATATTTTGCATATTAATCTCTGGTATGGCAACTTGTCTAAAGCTTTTTGGAAATCCAAGTATACAACATCTATTGGTTTCCCTTTATCTACGATCCCCCCACTAGTTACATCTTCAAAAAAAAACTCCAAACTTATCAGACATGATTTCGCTTTTATAAAACCATACTGACCTTCTTTGAACATACTATGGTTTTATGAGTATATTGTTACGAGTTCTTCAATGTTGGAATAAAGCTACTTTCAGCGTTTTGACTCTGCCCAAAAAATGTGCCATATTTAAAGAAAGATTCAGTATTGAACCACTGAACATTTTCCCTTCCCTGCACGAGTCATCATTCAGGCTTTTCCAAGTGAGGTTAGTCATTAAATGATGTTTGGGTAATTATGTAAAGCCCACTAGGAGCTGGACTGAAACAACCCAAGTGCAGTTAGTACCCCAGCAGTTATCAGTCTAGCCAAGACTCAGAGGTCAAAGGCCACCACTGAACCAATGTTTAAAAAAAACTTCACTTACATTCACATCCTTCCCTTTCCCTCCAGCACCCAAAACAGCAAAGCAAATACCTGTGACGTTGCAAACTCAGGAGACGTAAGTGGCTTTAGTCCATCGTGGTTCAGCTGACATGGATTGGAATCCAGTCTCTGGGATTGGTTCTGTTGTGAAGAAGATGGCAGATGGGTAATCGATGAAGAATCGCAGGGTGTTCTGGGTAAAAGGCTGAACCACTGTCCATGTTTCTCGGCACACTCTTTGACACTTTGCTCTGAGTTTGGGATGCTGAGATCAAACAGCTTCCGATTGCTGGCCAGCAGCACCTCTGGAGAGATAGCACTAGGGCTATCTTTGTTAGAGCTGCAGTGAGGTGTAGGAAGGGAAAGGTTTGACACAGAGTTCTGTAGGATGCTCAGCCAGGCTAAAAAAACACCCGACTGGTCAATGTTTTGAGGAGTGTGACTGCTAGAATGGGAGTTTTGTATAGCATCACTGGAATGTTTGGCATATGCAGCATCTTGCAACTTTGGATTCTCTGGGTTGACCAGTTCAGCGTCACATGTTCCCTGCCGGTTATCTGCTGGCTGACCCAGAGTGGTTGGATTCTTGACAGGTACCTCGCTAGCCTCCACTTTAACCAGGGCACTCTCCAACAGCTTGCATTGGTTCTTTTCTGCTTCCAACTCTTCAGTACCTGAAAGGGAGGTCAAGATTGAAGTATGACATTTCCTCAACAAAAATACATTATGTAGATCACAATGCTGAGAAATGGATATTCTTGACTGAATATGCCCAACAAGTGTAGAGTTCAAACCCTAAATTTTCTCCTTCCCAAGCCTGCTGTTTAAGCCTTTTCGTTACAATTGTCATCCTTCCTCTTCTAAGAGCAGTAATTCATGCCAGGGCACATTTTGATGGGCAAAGTTCTCGTCAAATACAGGTGTATGGAGATTGGTTGAGATTAAAATTGGGCTCATTCTAATGCCTCTCAGTGTTAAAATTGTGCCAGCACTTACTATGCCCAGACCTGGCACAGACTTTACACTGCCATGATAACTTTGTCATCAAAGGTGACAGGGCAGTGGGGTAAGATATCAGAGGGGACATCTGGAACTTTGGCCCAGCAGGAATTGGTGCCTTTGGTTCAGGGGCCGGGAAGGTCAGAAGAAAGGAGAGAACATTAGACAATAAATGGATCAGATCATCAATTTTGGTGGAAAAATTATAGAAAAGCATCTCACAGATCAAATTTCCTGAAATGGAAACAGTATTTTGCCGTAAGAATGCACCCACTTAACTATTTATTGCAAAACAGTTGGCACTGTCAGTCTTACCTAGTGAACCCTCAGAGCCTTCCACAAATACCCCACAGAGATGGGGAAAAACCCAGTAACGACGCCTGAAACGGTCCTGCCCCAATAACAAGGCACGTAGTGTCTGGGAGACTTGAAGCAGCTTCCGCGCAAAAAAACTTTGTCGCTATGGAAACAAGCAATCATGACATTGATTACCAAACAACAACATTTACTGCTGCTATGCTCCAGTGTAAAGGAAACAGTTCTGATCACTTCACAGGGAGAAGAAGATGGACAATAAGCAAAGGAGATAAAAATCACTGTGTTTGTATGTGGGTGTATTTGTGCACCTGTTTACATGTTCGTGAACAAGCACTGAGAGGATTTTTAAGGCTCTTGATAATGGCACTTGGAATTAAGGGGAATTAATTGCATGGATAGAGAGATAGAGGCCAGAAAGCAAATCCTAAGGATAAAGGAGACTACATCAGAAGTGATGAGCAATGTCGTGCAAGGTTTTATGTCAAGCATGCTCTTGTGCACTCTGTACATGACTAAGTGAGATTGAGAACTGAAGAAAACAAGGTCAAAATTTGCTAATGAAATCAAGTTGACTTAACAAATTGTGATGATGCCTATGAAATATTGTAGCTTTTAGAGATTGTTTGTAGAGATGATGCAGTGTAAATTCAATAAGATGTTGCCAGTGATGGAGGAGTTACAGTTGCAAGGAAAGATTCAAGAAGGAAGGTTTTTTTGTAAAGAAGTAGCTCATTGGGAGTTGAAAGGTAACCTGATAATAAGAACATACAAATCAGGAGCTGGAGGAGGCCATTCAGTTCTTCAAGTCTGCTCTGCCAATCAATATAACTGATCTGATTACAGCCTCAACTCATGGTCCTCGCGCATGAATTGTAAATGATTAGTTATGCAGGCACAGCAAGTAATTAGGATAGCTAAATTGATTGGGCAAGGAACTGAATACATACGTAGGGAGGACAGGGCATTGGTGAGGCTGCATTTGGAGTGCTGGTCTCCTTATTTAAGGAAGGATGTAAATTCTTTGGAAGCAGTTCAGCGAAGGTTTAGGAGACTAATACCAGGGAAAGAGCAGGCAGCGTTTTTGTACAAGGAAAGGTTAGACAGCATAGGGCTTGTATCAGCTGGAGTTTAGCAGAGCAAGAGGTCTTGAAAATTTGATTGAAAATTGAAAGTTATTGAGGAGTATTGACCGGGGGGATGTGGAGACAACATTTCCTCCGATGGGAGAATCAAGAACCGGGGGGGGTCACAGTTTAAAATTCAAGGATCGTCCAATCAAAACAGAGATGGGGCAAAATATTTTCTCTCAGTGAGTTGAGTCCTTGGAAATTTCCTCATGAACAGATGGTGGAAGCAGAATTTTTGACATGTTTAAAGCAGACATACATAGATTCTTGTTGAACAAGGGGTTAAAAGGTTATCAGAGAGGTGGGAATGCAGAGTTAAGGCAATAATCAGGTCAGCTCTGATCTTTGTAAATGGCAGAGTAGGCCCGAGCAGCTGAATGGCCTTCTAATTCATATGTTCATGTATTCATATAACTCCCACTTTTCTGCTGCACTCCCCACACCACCACCACTACCATCTAACCCTTGACTCCCTTGTTATTTAAAACTTGGTCTGACTCAGCCTCAAATATATTCAATGACCTCCACTGTTCTCTTGAGTAGAGAATTCCAAACAATAACAACCCTCCCTAAGTAAGGAGACCATATAAGTAAGGAAACCAAGTTGTATGCAGTACTGTAAGTGATAAAGGTCTTCAAAATTATCATAGGATAAACATTGATACTTTCTTTCCCTGGCTGAATGATTTGAATTTTCTACCTCAAACCATTACTGAAGCAGAGCCTATGCTTTTCTTTAACATTCTACAGATTGATAATTACTTACCTTACTGAGTTTCTCAATCTGACGATTTAATTCAGCCACACTGGCAGGAGGATGATCATCCATCTAAGAAGGGCAGTTGACAGGCATACATTAACAGCAAGAACTAACACATACACAATCTTAGTTATTGTTTTAGACTCAATGTTTTTGCTGAAGATTTTTATTCTTAATTTTCTGACCCATCATTCCCTGCATCTCAAACCTTATCAATGCTGCTTGTGAACTGACCATGGAAAAGTGCTTATCAATTCGGATTAAATTTACAACATCATTCCCATAGGTCAGTAGGATGGCTGGTGTGTGTATAATGAATAAAATATTGTTAAGGAGCACTTGGAGGCTTCCTTATGTGATTCAGCTCAAGGCAATTGTTCAGACAGTGTAGAGAGATCTTTACTCTGCGTCTAATCCCGTGTTGTCCCTGTTCTGGGTCTGTTTGATGGGCTCAGTGTAGATACAGCTTTACTCTGTATCTGACCCCATGCTGTTCCTGTCTGGGAGTGTTTGACTGGGGACAGGGTAGAGACAGCTTTACTCTGTATCTGATCCTATGCATCAAAATTCACAGAGAGACCTGCAGAGAAGGGTGTTTTCAGGGTTTGGTGGAAGAGTGATTTCAGTTCACTTTTGTACACCTGACAGTACCAATCACAGACAGCTATTAAAGGAAGAGTTCTTATTTTTGCTGTGTCAGCTAGGGAAGGGATATTACGTAAGAAGGAAGTTAGACAAGGGGCAAAGGAACAATTGGTGGTTTAAGGAAACAGCCCAAAATATAATTTAACCTTAATTGTTCCATCAGTCTTTCTTTCTGATGATTTATCTTTTGTTTCCTCCTTTGCACTCTCCTCAGACCTCACGCCTGCTGCTGTACTGTTGTGGCCTTCTTCAGAACAGAGGCCTTGCTTTCTCCTCCTGCTGTCCACAGTGCTATCGGGCTGCCAAATTCCTTTCTTCTTTGCCAGAGCTCTTTTTAACCTAGCAGGAGAAATGAGCAATCAAAAAAAAGCATTTCACCTCAGTTTGTGTCCTGTTAATGATGTACAGGGAATGAGAGCCCAGAACTTGGTGATTGTCTGTAATGCAGTGTGGCAGGAGCAGGACAAGACCTTCACTTGTAGCAAGACTGACAAACAAAACACCTCATTGCATGTAAGTAACTTGAAATAATGCCAAGATGCCAGTTTCTCCCTGTCACAAGTGGAGACAGTGGTGGAGTGGCAATGTCATTGGATGAGCAAACCCAGTCCAATGTTCTGGGGACATGGGTTTGAATTCCCCTGTAGCAGATAGTGGATTTTGAATTTTTAAAAGAATGGAATAAACAGCTTGTCTAATTGCAACCGTGCTGATTTGACATTAATGTGGCTGACTCTTAACTGCCCTTTGGGTAATTAGGGATGGACAAAAAGTGCTGGCCTGGCCACTGATACTTACATCCAGTGAACAAATTAAAAAAAAAAAAAATTCTTGAGCTAGTGCAAGGAATCCCATAATAAACTGTATGTGGGCTTAGGTTGGGGGCAATTTGTCAACACACACGCGCACACAATAAAAAAATCCTGGTTAATTTCTTTGCCCTAACCTAATGGCTGTCAAGGCCCACTGTAATCAGCTCCCCCTGCCCTGCTGAGATCTGTCAATTCAGACCGGTGACTGAAGCCTTTTAGTGTATATGGCTCTGCAATGCTTCAGGTAACACATGACCCAGCAGGAGAACTGAGACAGTGATTTGTGACGTTGTGAGAATTCTGGATTGGAGGGGACACTGAGCTTATGAAAAAGCTGAATTAACAGCTAGTCCTGCTGCAAAACTTGGTTAATGAGTGCATATGTAAGAAAGTACATATGAGTTCAGATCTGTCACACAGTAAGGTTTAATAATACCTAGGAAAGCAGCACTTGATGATGATTCATAACTTGAAAACTAAATAAAAATGATCAGAGTAAGCAGGAACCAGAATACGATCCAGGTTCATATGCATAACTCAGCACTCTGTTAAGTTGCAACAATCTTACTGGTGCCACCTGGGAAGAGATACTCTACACCAGAATGTTTTTCATACCAAAGGCTCAGGGGCAGATTACAATTAAAAATCAAGGTCCAGTTATTGCAGCCTCCTTGTCATACATGCTCCTGACTAGCTCAGACACCAGGCTGCATATCACTCATTCATTTGCTGTTGATATCACCGCTTCAATGTTGTATTGGGACAAACAGGAAAGAGAATAGAGATTAACATATTTTGTTTTCAGAAGGAACTCCTGAAGTCCAGATCTACTCATTATGTTAAAACTTTTTTTGGTGCTTCAAAAAGGACTGGAAATGGAATACCTTACCTCCTTAGTTTGCCATCCACGATCCACTTGTTCTTCCGAATGTTGGCACGATGATCTATGTTTTTATCTATTTCCCTGCACGGATCAAATCAAGAGCCACACTTTAATATCATACCTTTCCTTGTTCAAAAAAAAAATGTCAGCAGAGCCAGTATTAACTGCAATCAATGGCTGGCTCTTCTGCAAGTTAAGCAAGTTCCACGTTTTGCTTCCTACCTTATCACTATGCTGCTCCCCAGCAGCTCATTGACGAGGAAGGCCAGCACTGCTGCCTTTTTCTCAGAGCAATGTGCTTGGAATGATTTGCTTTTCAATCCTTCGCAGAGCTCTGCTTCAGCACCGTAAGCCTCCAGGAAAATCCGTAGCACTTCTGACACATTATCCCGGTTAATTCCAATGTCACAGATCCGCTCCCCAAGAAATGTTACGGACTAGAAAAGTGAAGGATTTGATTGGTTACACACCAGATATGGGTAACCTACAACAAGTGCAAGCTTTTGCAACATGTAAAATATAAGGCTTTCTTCAGCTCAATATGCAGGACTATAGGTCATAGAACAGTAAAGCAAAGGAACAGGGCCTTGTGTTGACCATGATGCCATTCTAAACTTATTGTATCTGCCTGCATAAGTTCCGTATCCCTCTGTTCCCTGCCTGTTCCTGTGTCTGTCTAAATGCTTCTTAAACATTGCTATCGTATCTGCTTCTACCACCTCTCCTGGCAGCACATTACAAGCACCTACCGCTGTCCATGTAAAAAAAACTTTCCCCGTACATCTCCTTTAAACTTGCCTCCTCTCACCTTGAACCTATGACCCCTAGTATTTTACATTTCCACCCTGAGAAGAAGACTCTGACTATCCGCTCTATCCATGGCTCTCATGATTTTATATACTTGTATCAGGTCGCCCTCAACCTCCTACACGCCAGTGAAAACAACCCAAAACAATTTTTAAAAAGCCTTTCACCTCAGTGTCCTGTTAACAATAGGCAAGGCATCAGAGCCCAGAGCTCCGCGACTGTCGGTAATGCAGTTTGGCAGGAGCGTTGCCACTTTCAGTGAGCCACGGACTTGCATCCACCCCAAGATCCGTCTGTATGTCAATGCTCCTACAGGTCCTGCCACTGCTGTATACTTTTCTTTTGCATTTGACCTCCCAAAATGCATCACCAACTTTCCAACTGATTTGTATCTTTCGACAACCTTCCTCACCATCCACAACTCCACCAATTTTCATGTTGTCTGCAAACATACTAATCAGACCACCTACATTTTCATCCAAATCATTTATATATATTACAAACAACAGAGGTCCCAGCACTGATCCTTGTGGAACACCACTGGTCACAGACCTCTAGTCAGAAATATACCCCTTCAATACTACCCTTTATCTTCTATGACCAAGCCAACCCAACTTACCAACTAGTCAAATGCCTTAGTAAAGTTTATGTAGACAACATGCACTGCCCTACCCTCATTAATCATCTTTATCACTTCCTCAAAAAACTCAATCAAACTTGTGAGGCAAGACCTCTCCTGTACAAAGCCATGCTGACTATCCCTAATAAGTCCAATCTTTTCCAACAGTAGAATCTTGTTATACTGTAAGAGATAGCACAGGAGATAACACATAGGGTGAAGGCTTAATGCATAATAAACAACATTTGGAAAGTGCTTGACACAGGATAAAAGACTTGACTTATGGCTTGATGTTTTTTTTAAAAAATACTCAATCTTGGGATGTATGCCTTTGTCAAGGCCAGCATTTGTTTCCAATCCTGAGTTACCCTGTTATATTAGATCACTACACAGACTGGAGTCTATTTCATACAGGCTGCAGGATTTTACACACATAGACCTCACAGCCAGAGATATACATTTACATGTCAGTTGATTTTACATCCCCAGGACATCCCAAACACACCTCACCCCTTAGACTGATCACTTTTGAAGTTCAGTCATTGTCGTTATGTCACCAAGTCGAAGAGGGGCAACCAAATGCTTGACCAAAAGGGTGGGTTTTAAGGAGGATCTCAAGGAGGATAAAGAACTGGATAAAGGCACAGCCACCACCAAAGAGTTCAAGGAATTGGAGGGGGGTGTGTGAACAATGCACAAAAGGTTGAAGCTAGAGGAGCAGAGAGGTTGTACAGGGGGGATGGGGTTTGTAGGACTACAGCAGGTCACAGAGCTAAGAGCTGAGATCAACTCTGATTTGAAATTTCTTAATTAGAAGGAAGAATCTTTTGCCAATTCATCCTATCAAGGCCCTTATTTAAAAACCTCAATAAACTCTCTTCTGAGACTTCCCTGATTCAGTGCAAATCAGATTTTCAAATTTCTCCATATAACTACAGTTTCCCATCTTTGTCATCATCCTGAAGAATTAACGCTGTACAGTCTGTGTGACTTTAATGGCTGTGGCTCTCAAAACTGCATAGAGTAACCTTGCTGTCACTAACCACTGTCTTCTACTAACGGATTACTTTTTTGCCTTTGTACTCTTCTGTACGCTGTTACTGAATTTATAAAAGCTAAAATGCTACAGTGCTTATGGTTTTACCTTTCCTCACTTTCAGGGTATCATATATGCGAATCCTTTTCCACTGTGTATTCCTCATTCAAATATATTGCTTCATACTTTTCGATATAAAAAATTGTTGTGTCAACCAAAACATTTGCTATATGTTCACCCATTCTGTTTTGTTTTGGATGGCATCAAGCTTCTTGAGTGTTGTTTGAGCTGCACCCATTCAGGCAAATGGGGTGTACTCCAACACACTCCTGACTTGTGCCTTGTAGATAGTGGACAGGCTTTGGGAAGTCAGGTAGTGAGAGTCTGTTAGGGTATGTAGCCTTGGACCTGCTCTTGTAGCCACTGTATTTATATGGCTAGTTCAGTTCAATTTTTGGTCAATGGTAGCTCTCAGGATATTGATAGTGAAGGGAATATCAGCAATGGAGTGATGGCTGGATTCCCTCTTGTTTGAGATGGTTATTTCCTCGTACGTGCATGGTATGAATTTGAGTAGCCATTTATCAGCCCAATCATGGACATTTTCCAAGTCTTGATGCATTTGAACATGCTTCAGTACTGCTTCAGTATCTGAAGAGTTGTGAACGGTGCTAAACATTGTGCAATCATCAGTGACCATCCCCATTTCTGAATTTATGATGGAGGGAAAGGTTATTGATGAAACAGGTGAAGATGGTTGGGCCTAGAACATTTACCTAATGCCCACCACATACATAAAACTGAACACAACTGATTAACACTGTCCCCTGTGGCTACAGTATGTCCAACTCATTTCAAATCGGAGCTAAAACTCATTAACCCTAACCCACATTTCCCTAACTATCAGCCAGCTTTCTTTATGTGCTGCTACATTTGGTTTTACTGTAGAATTTGGAACACAATCACTGGTTCAGTCTCCATACCTGGTATTTATGTGGCAATCCTGGATCGAGCACTGCAATCTGGAGTAATCGAATCAGCAGGTCCTGGATATCAGCCATATTGTCTCCAACATTCAGCAGACCTTCCTGGAGTGTATTCAAGCTGGGCACATCCTTGCTGGTGTCAAAACCGAGCACCTTTCCATAGTTGTGCAAAAACTCAATGACTATGAGACAGTCAGAAAAGGCACGGCCAGAAAGCACCAGGCCTGGAATGGGGACAAACTCTGGTAAAGGCTGAAAGAAAAAGGGAGGAATATCTATGAATATGGCGGAGTTGCATCCACCATACCCAGGTAATTACACCATCTCCATCACTATATTGCTGTTGCCTGAGGCAACAGTAAAACTACAGAAATATATAAAGCAAAGTTAAACAGCTAGTTCAACATTTGAGTCCACCACAACTCTAAATTTACTTGCTTTTTTTTCTCTTCCTTATTTGAGGGAACTGACTCACAGGGTGAAAGCACCATGGCTAGGTTTGCTAACCCTGGATTAATTCCTGGAGACACCAGGACACTTCATTTTCATTTCACATTCATCCAGGGTTGGCAACCACCTCTGGTATCTCTCCCAAGAAGCCATCCTCCACGTTTATGCCTCAAAAGTGAATTGTTAATAGAATTCTCAAGGATGAGCACACCACAGTCAACAGCAATATCTGAGGAAAGCCCAATGTTGTCTGCACATGCAAATCTTCGAGCATTGCATAAGTTGGTAGTGATCATTGCGCCTCTGAGTTTTTCCGCTCCTGACCTCAGGAATGCTGAGGTTGCTCGTATCTCCCCAGATCAGCCAATTCAGTCGCTAAATGATGTGAGAGTAAATGGCATCAACCAGAAATGGTGCCAGGTTTGAATCCTGTTTTCTGGCCAGTTCACTGGTTTCACCTGAGGTACTGATGTGGGCACCTGGAATAGGTTGTGGAACAATCAATCAGTCAGGGTTCCCAGTCCTCAGTGACTCAGCTGGCATGTGTGTAGGGCAGGATCAGGCTCAGGCTCAGATGACCAATGCTGTTGAGTGGCTAAGTGACACTTGCTTTCTAAGTTCCCAAACAATGCACAAACACTTAAATGAAGTACTAACTTCATTCACTAAGTCTGATGCTCAAATATTTTCTGACAATAAAATTGAGGGAAAATAGTGAATGCTTGGATTCATCAAAGGAGTAATCTCTGTTTTAGATATGAGCTTGACCTTTTCCTTTTGCAGTTAACGCTGGGTTTGGTCCAGGGTAGAGGCTTACCTTGTGATCAGTTAAATACAGGTCTTCAGTGGGTTTCTTCATCTCCTGCCAGAGCTGTAGCTTCTGCTGTTTCCCTTTCAGTTTCTGCTGCTTCTTCACCTGCTTGTCCTTCTGATCCTTTGTCACCCTTTGGGCTTTCTGCATTTTCTGCTCTGGTTTTAGTTGAGTCTGTCCCTGTTGTAAAGGGATGAAAAGAAAGCGGTAGGGATTCACTGCATCTTATCCTTGACAAATGTCACCCTCCAAGTTGTGTTGACCCCTGCTGATACGCATGCACACTTGCTGTCCATTCTTCCTGTGTGAATCCAAGCAGAGGCTAGTGGCCTATTTGACTCTGGAGGCTTAACCCAATCTTGACCAAGGATTGAACCTTGAACCTTCAGATCTATATGGCTGCCACATGCTGCGCTTACCAACTGAGCCATTAAAGGGAGTCAGACCACAAATACATCATATGTTGAGAAGCCAGGAATCCCATGGGCATGATCAAATTAAATGGGAGAACAGGCCTGAGGGCCTGAATGGTGTTCCTCTGTTCTTGTGTCCGAGTTCTACTAGGCTCTGTATACACAGAGCTGTTCCAGCAAATGCAACAAGATCAGCAAAGTAAAACCAACTGATAATAAATTGTTACAGGGCCATGATTGTTAACAGTGATAAAGAACAATAGAAATTACAGGTAATATGCAGCACACAAACTGACTACTCAATCCAATTAGTCCAGGCTGGTCATTAAGAGGCAATGCTCCAAATCTAACCAAGGTTTTTTTTGGGGGGGGGGGGGGAAAGGTGGTGGTGGTGCTGGTGCTGGTTACTGCTGCATTAATTACACTCTCTAGGTACTCAATACCACACTCAGTCCCTGGTTTGTGCTGAATTAACAGGTCTCAGCCTGACTGGCCTTAGTATCTGGACACTGAAGCAAGAGAAAAACAGCCAAAGCTGTTTCCTTATGCATTAGCCAGTACATATATACAGAATAGACCTTTGAGCTAAGTGGTGGAGAACTGGTAGCACCTGTGGACATGTATCCCAGTAAGTCTGGAGTTTCAAGAATGGATAGAAAAGGGCCAGCCTTATTTAAAGTGGATAAGTTCAAACATCTTCTGCTTACTATTTTATCCACTCTCAGAACCAACGTCAATCAGAATTTTCGAGTGGAGAAGAGAACAAACCAATGTACATTCTTCCTCTTTGCTTAGGATGTCAGAATCAGGTACTTAGCAACACAGGTTAGATATAAATCAGAGCTTTCTCTGGACTGCCTTAACCCCAATCCCAGAAAACAACCATAGAGTAACATCAGCATGGGAATTTACCACACAAGCTGCTCTTGCAGCTTCTCTGATAAGCTTGGCCAATTAGTGATAATTAGAACTGAATTCTGTTTTATTTCCAGCATACTCAGGTCTCCAGGCAACTGGGTAGATAGCAATCAGCCTGAGAGAATGAGTAGCTATTGATGGGGACTATTAGTGGCTAACAATGAGTCGTGTGTAATAGCAGACCATGTGATAACAAGGCCTGGTGTGTGGGGGTTGAGGTAAGGACCTGGGAGAAAGTTGAGGAACCCAATATTGAGTCCAGAAGGCTATAGAGTTCACAAGCAGAAAATGAGGTGCTGTTCTTCGAGCTTTGCTGGAACACTGCAGCAAGCCTGAGACAGAGATGTTCGCCAGGGAACACAGTGGTGTGTTGAAGTGGCAGGCAACAGGTAGCTCAGTGTCTTTTTTGCGAGCAGAATATAGATGTTCTGTGAAGCAGTCACCCGTCTGCGCTTTGTTTCCCCAATGTAGAGACCACACTGTGAGCAGCGAATGCAGTAGACTAGATTGAGTGAAGTGCAGGTACCTACCTCTCCTGGAAGGTGTGTTTGGGCCTTGGATAGTGAGGAGGGAGGAAATAATTGTACAGGTGGTACACCTTCTGCGGCTGCAGAGGAAAGTGCCATGGAGGGGATGTTGGGAGTGAAGGAGGAGTGGACCAGGGTGTCCCGGAGGGAACGGTCCTCGCGGAAGGCTGACAAGAGAGAGGAGGGGAATATGTGTCTTGTGGCAGAAATGGTGGCTAATGATCCTTTGGATGTGGATGCTGGTGGGATGGTAGGGGAGGACAACGGAGACCCATCGCTGTTGCGGGAGGGAAGAGAAGGAGTGAGGGTGGAAGTGCGGGAGATGGGTCAGACCCGGTTGAGGGCCCTGTCAACTATGGTGCTGGGGAATCCTCAGTTGAGGAGAAAGGTGGACATTTCAGAGGCTCCCTTGTCAAAATTGACATCGTCAGAAGAGATACAACAGAGACAGAGCAACTGGGAGAATGGAATAGAGTCTTTACAAGAAGCAGGTAGTGAGGATGTATAATTAAGGTAACTGTAGGAGTCGGTGGGTTTATAGTGGATATTAGTGGCCAGTCTATCCCCAGAAATGGAAACAAAGATGTCAAAGAAAGAAAGGGAGGAGTCAGTTGGAATTTCAATTTTAATTTCAAACCTTTTGCTTCAATTTATTCAGCAAGGCCTTCAGCTTCTGCTTCTCTTTCTCATTCAGAACAGCTTAATAAAAAATCAAAAAGAGAATTGGATTAATCAGGTTTCAAGTACACTGCATCCAACCTAAATGGAAAATGAAGGAAGGGAGTGAGAGAGTTGAGGAATGCCACAGAATGGGATTATATGTTCAGTTACCCATTTATAGAATCTTAGAATTCCGACAGTGCGGAAAGAGGGCACTCAGCCCATCAGGTCTGTACAGACCCTCTGAAGATCATCACACCCGGATCCAGCCCTCCATCCCATGCTATCCTCGTAACCCTGCATTACCCATGACTAATCCACCTAACCTGCACATCTTTGGACTGTGGGAGGAAACTGGAGCACCCGGAGGAAATCCCCGTAGACATGGGGAGAATGTGAAAACTCCACACAGATAGTCGCCCAAGGCTGGAATCAAATTTGGGTTCCTGGCGCTGTGAGGCAGCAGTGCTAACCACTAAGCCACGTGCTGCCCATGCTGCCGCCATTTATACACCTGCTTGAATCCAATAACTGGTGGCTGATCTGTTTTAGGCCCTTACTGTGCAGAATCTCTGATTTGTGTGACAAATGCAACTGTTCTATATGGTGTGTGAGGAGGGGGATAAGAGAGGTCGCCCTAGTTAAATGGTTACAAGTCTGCACCTCTTGCCAACTGAGAGGATTGGGCATACGACCTCTTCCTTGGCTTTTGATAATGCTGTCCTGTGACCAGCCTTTAAAATGAGAGAGAGTATGAGCTACAGCCAATTACACCTCCCTCTGGGCAAGCACTGGACCCTAATTGTCCTGCTCAGATAATGAGCAATCAGGAAGCGTCTGAATGTAATAAAATGTGGGCCATATTTCACCGAAGTCAAGCCAGAATTCATAATAGCCTTGATTATAAACAATCTGTTTCTTGGGCTTCATTGTGAAATACGGAGCAAACCGTGGAAGGATCCATTACCAAGAATCCCCAAGGGAAGCTTTCAACACTCAATACAGTTTCAACTTTACCCTGGTAAATGATCAGAAACCTTGCAGAATCAGTCCTGTCATCATATTTTAAAATGCCCACTTGCTGGATGTTTATTGGCATGCCAGCAAGACGGTACATGGGGTCAGAACATTGAGTATTATTGACGCGAATATTGTTAAAACAGCTTCCTTACATGGTCAGCCATATATTTCTAGTGTGGAAAGTGACAACTGGCCTGTCTTGGTACGAGACATGGAACCTGGGCCATACCGTACACCTAGCAAAATAGCAGACACAGCTGAACAGATCTTTTCCAATGTTAGGGCTAAAAAATGCTTCTATTCACTCAAAAAATATTGCCTCATATTTAATCCTTAAAAGTAAAAATAAGTAGTTCATAAATCAATGGAAAAGTTACAAATCTTGTCAGTTGGACACTTGATCAGGTCCTCATACTTGCATCAGTTCCAGGGTTCGGACAGGTGTATGGTGTAAAGATGGCAGCTCTGATCAAGAAACCAATAAAAATATTCTTTAAAAAAATGAGGAGAATGGCAGGTTTCAGCTGCATATTTGCTCACTGTTTAAGCTAAAGACTTGCATACAAACATACAAATTTCGAGCAGAAGTAGACCACTTAGCCCCCCCTCAAGCGTGCCCGGCCTTCAATGAGATCATGGCTGATCCGATTACTTTGCATTCCACCTACTCTCCCCATGATTTTTCACCCCCTTGCTTATCCAAGAATCTATCCACTTCTGCCTTACAAATATTCAGGACTTTGTTTCCACCACCTTTTGAGGAAGAGAGAACCAAATACAACCCTTTGTGATTAAGCATTTCTCCTTATCATTGTCTTAAATGGGTGACCCCCTTATTTTTAAGCAGTGACCTTTCAGAACCTCAAGACATCCCAGAGCACTTTACAACAAGGTATTTTTGAAGTGTAGTTACTGCTGTAACACCTAAATGTGGCAGATATCCAATACTAAAATCTTCCACAAACAGCAATGCAATAATGCTCTAGCAGTGTGAACTGAGGGATAAATACTGGGCAGAACACTGGGGAGATTTTCCCTGCCCTTCAACAAATAATTACACCAGATATTTTTACATCCACCCAAGAGGATAGATAGCGTTTTGATCTATCATCTGATCTGAAAGGCGACATCTCCAACAGTGCAATGCTATGCCAGCACTGCACTGCAAGTATCAGCTTGGATTTTGTGTTCAAATCTCTGGAGTGGAATTTGAACCCTCAACCTTCAGACTCAAAAAAGTGAGAGCACCCACTGACTTCCCAATCGCTTAATCAGGGAACAAGCTGAACAAATACTAGCAACCAACCCAGGTCTGTTGAAGTGTCAGCAACGGGTAAATTGATAACGCTCTTGTCTCTGAGTCACCAGGTTCTGGTTTCAAGTGCCACTCCACCCATAAAAGCCTAGGTTGAAATGCCAGTGCAGTCCTGCGCTGTCGCAGGTGTGGGCTTCTGAATGATACACTGAACTGAGGCCCCAGCTGCCTACACGGATCCCAAGACACTATTTCAAAGAAGAACGAGGGGGAATTGTCCCCAGTGTTTTGGCCAATATTTTTTCCCTCAACCAACAAGACTAAAAACAAATTACTACATTGCTGTTTGTGGGAGTTTGCTGCCACGTTGCCAACATTACAACAGCGACTACCTGTTAAAATATCCCACTGCTTGTGAACTGCTTTGTAAAATGCTGTATAAGCATGAGTTGTTTCTTTTTGATTGTTTTGTTGACAAGCACATCTCCAAGGACAACTCAAGGATCCCAAGGAGTCTTGACAGGCTGGATGCAGAGAGGATATTTCCTCTCATGTTAGAATCTAGAACTTGAGGTTACTGTTTAAAAATCAGGGGTCACGCATTTAAAACAGAGATGAGGTGAAACTTTTACGATTTTTTTCTCTCTCAAACCGTTGACAGTCTTTGGAACTCTCTTCCTGAAAAGGTGGTGGAGGCAGAGGCTTTGATTTTTTTATTTAAGGCAGAGGAGTATGCATTCTCAGTAAGCAAGGGGATGAAAGGTTATTGGAGTAGGTGGGAATGTGAATTTAAGGTTACAGTCAGATCTGCCATGATCTTATTAAATGTCGGCACAAGCTCGAGGGGCTGAATGGCCTACTCCAGCTCCTTGTTCAAATGTTCATAACTGACAGGGGCAGGACATTAAGTGATACTCTTGAATGGGGAATGGTATGTGGCCAAGATAGACATAAACTGAAGTAAGAAGGGATCTTTCAATCATTGAAAGAATAATCTGATTAGTATTGAACCAGGAAGCTTTAATCTTTTAACTATCCCAAATTGGCCAAGGATGGCAGCAACTAGCCCTGAGTTGGGGCTGGGAAAGAAAATCAGTCAGCCCTGACACCTGATTGATTTTCAGTGCTTACGGTGCCAATTACTGTGTTATGCACATAAAATAACTGCACAGAGGCCAATATCCTGTCACCAAGTCACCCTTTATTTACTTGTGCACAGTACATGGGCTCTGACCAGCCAGCTCAGAGCCAGTCCCTACAATGAGGGGATGCTCTGAGCGCCCTGTTTGTACCTGTCAGCCAAGGCTCCCTGATCGGCCCAGGTTAACAACCCCAATCAGGGATCTCATAGTCAGTGAGATCCACTTGGCCTTGGTTCCAATCTCTACAGCACACATTTATAAGTTGGGCAGTAATAGAACTGGGCTGTGATTAACTGTCTATACTGAAATATGAACAAAAGCTGGGGGTCACTGACACCTTTAGAACTGTACCCCAGCACGAGTCAAGCATCTTCAACAGAAAAAAAGGAAGGAAAGAAAAACTTGGGAGAAGGGTGGGAAGGAACAGAATCACAAAAGTGCAAAACATGCATTTTATATGGATTAATATACATGTCAAGACAAAAGCTACAGAAGGGATTATATTGCATTTAACAGACCCATTGCTACATCTGGAAGGACAAGGGCAGCAGATATATGGGCAGAACACCACCTGCAAGTTCCCCTCCACACTGACTTGGAAATACATCGCCATTCCTTCACTGTCACTGGGTTAAAAGCCCAGAGCTCCTTCTCTAACAACACTGCAGGTGGATCTGCACCAAATGGGCAGCAGCATTTCAAGAAGGCAGCTCAACACCACCTTCTCACGGACAAGCAGAAGTGAGCAATAAATGCTAGCTCAGCCAACGATGCCCACATCCCCTGAATAAATGAATAAATGAAAGAAAGAAAAGGAATGGAATCAATTTGTACCTTGAGATTCAATTCTTTTCATGAGCTTGAACTCGCTCTTGTTAAGCAATGTCACTGTCTTGACCTTCGGTGGTCTTCCTTTGCCTCGTCTGAGCTTTGGCGATTTTTGGGCTCGTTGCTTGTTCGGATTTGGTGGCCGGCCCCGTCTGCCCATCATGGCTTTAATCCGTAAAGGGATTTCTTCTGCATTAAGCTTACACCACTGCTCACCCTAAATAAATCAGACAAAGAAATACAAATCATTGCTTTCGATGGACACAAGAAGGGCCAAAACAGAGACTTCAGTCTATGCGAGAAGCCCCATGTAAATGCAACTCATTATATTGTTCTTTAATATGCTTTCGGTAGTGGGAGATGTAATACTAATAGGCTGGATAGGGGTGGTAGGGTCTTGGATCATGCCAACCATTCCTTGCATGTTTTATTCCCAATCTTGACTGTTGTCAGGGAGAAATGTCAAGTGAAAGGTGAATGGTTTGGCAGGAAAGGGAGGACCAACACATGAGTGAAGAACCTCTAAGTCTCCCAAGCAAAAGTAAAGACACATGGGCTGAATTGTGGGTTGAGATTGCATCCTCACTCATAACATTGGGGAATGTTCGGAGATGTACAGACTTCCTCTTTCCTCAAGAACGCTTGCTACTTTCAATCTTTGATTAAAATTGGAAGCAAGACACTAAAACCTTAGTGAAGCCAAATGAAATAATCAAATGTATATTCAGGAACAAAAGCCTGTACAAACCTCAGAGGACTCTCGTGCTTCAAAAAAATCTCCCACATTCATCCTGGGGCTGAAACTGAAATGTTCCCGATTGACTTCTGTCACTGCATTTCGAACCAGGTACTGGAAAAAGAACAGAGAAAAATTGTCTCATCTGTTTCCAATTGACAGTTCATGGGTTAACTCGATCATAAAATGAAGGGTAACTAGATAAATCTGATAGGGTTAACTTTTTTTTTAAAACAGTCTTTCACTGCTGTTTGATAATCATGTTGTTAGAATTCTCGAGAGAGTAAACACAAGGTTCCTACAATTTGTAAAGCATCTAAACCCTCTGGAGCTTTAAAAGATCTTGTCACATTATGATTTAAAGCAAAAAAGTCTGGTGATCTCACTGGGGAAGGCTGTCACTTCTGGAAAGAAATAGAAACATTTTTCCATCGCTAACAGGGTTTTAACACTCTTCAGTAAAGCACATGATGGGTAAAGGCAGTATTCCAGTCACACAACACTGAACCTGTTAAAAGGACATGGTTAGCTGTTAGTCACTGAATGAGAAAGTCTCTCGGGAAAGTCAGTAGCACCACCACCTGCACTGCCTCCCACAGTGCGACCCTTCCACCCACCCACACACACACACACACACCACCCAATGCTCAAAGAGTTCACTGGTGGCCCAAGGAACAGCAAATACAGTGAAGATAAAAAGTCTGCAGTAGTTTGGCAATCCCAACTTCCCAGCTTAGGGAGCATAACATGGCCATGGTGAAATAATGAAAAGGTCCGATCCAGTTATTAGTGAGATATAGGTACACCACACTTGGTAACAATCAAGATCAGAGATCAGTCTCAGTCCAACTGCTAAAAATGTTAAGAACAAAACAAAAATAAGGTTGGGAACTAATTGTTTGTGAAGCTTCTTCTGAGAGCAGAACAATATTCGCTGGAATGAAACTGCCTTTTTTAAAAAAACTCCTTACTTGGGTCTGGTTACATGGGTGGTGACTGCCATCTAGTGCCTTCTCCAAATGGTCAGCATTCCTATTCAGACCTAGAGAGTGGGTTTTGGCAGGGATATCACGGCTACATGATCCTCTCCTTGCCCAGTGGTTGCAAACTTTTTAGCAGGAGCAACTGGATAATTCAGGAGCGTGAATCTGAGCTGATCTTCTCTAACCCAGGGGCACTGAAACCAATCGGAGCATCAATATCACATAGCTCAGCAGAATCCAAGGATCAAATATATGGAAAAGGAGCAGGAGTAGACCATTCAGTCTGCTGATTATAACCTCAAATCCACATTTCTGCTGACTCCAATAACTTTCACCTCCTTGTTCAACAATGATCCATCTACCTCTGCCTTAAAAATATTCAAGGACTCTGCTTCCATCACCTTTTAATGAAGGAAGTTCCCAAGACTCAAGACCTCAGAGAAAGAAATTCACTTCATCTCTATTTTAATGGGCAATCACTGCTTTTTAAACAGGAACTCCTAGTTCTAGCTTCTCCTATAAGTGGAAATATTGTCTCCACATCTACCCTGTCACAAGCCCTCCAGATTTATCTGCTTCAATCAGCTCAGTTGGCTGGACAGCTGGATTATGATGCAGCGTGATGCCAACACTGAGTGTTAAATTTCCATACCGGCTGAGGTCACTATGAAGCATTCTCCTTCTCAATCTCTCCCCTTGCCTGAGGCGTAGTGGCACTCAGATTAAACCACTTCCAATCATCACTCTGTAATGAGAGAGCAGCCGCATGGTCTGGTATGCCTTCATGCGGTGCAATCAAATCACCTCTTACTATTCTAAATTCCAGTGGATACAGAGCTAGCTTGGCCAACCTAGTCATTCCAGGTATTAGTCTGGTAACCTTCTCTGAATAGCATCCAATGCATTTACGTCCTTCCTTAAACAAATAAGGTGACCAATACTGTGCACAATGCTCCAGATGCATTCTCAATACTGCCCTGTATATTTCCTTTTGTTTCAATTCCCTTTGTGATTAAATGACAAAATTTTGTTACCTTTCCTAATTTCTTGCTGTACCCGGATACTAACCTTTTGTGATTCATGCACTGGGACACCCAGATCCTTTTGGAATTCAGAATGCTGCAACCTCTCAACATTTAGATAATATGGTTCTTTTTTATTCTCCCTGTTAACATGGACAACTTCACATTTTCCCACATTATACTTCATTTGCCTCATTTTTGCTCAATCACTTAATTAATAGATATCCTTTTGCAGTGTCCTTATGTCCTCTTCACAACTTACCTTCCTACTTTTCTATCTTTGTGTCATCTGCAAATTTGGCGACCAAACCCTCCAGCCCTTCATGCAAGTCATGTATATAAATTGTAAACAGTTGATGTCCCAGTTCTGATCCCTGTGGCATATCAGTCGTAACATCTTGCCAACCTGAAAAAGACCCATTTAAGCCTACTTTCTGCATCAAGTTAACCAGCCAAATTTTTATCCATGCTAATATGCTATCCCCTACACCATGAGCTTTTATTTCGCAATAACATTTGATGTGGCACTTTATCAAATCTCTTATGGAAATCTAAGCACAATACATCCACTGGTTTCCCTTTATTCATAGTACAGATTACTTCCTCAAAGGACTCCAATAGGTTGGTCAAACACGTTTTCCCTTTCACAAAACCATGTTGACTCTGCTTACCTTGAACTGATCTAAGTGACCTGGGAACATTCAATCCTAGTCTATATACATTCCACTGACATGACTAACAGCAGGACTGAAAGAGGCATGGACACTTGTGAATATCTTTACCACACACCAAAGAATTGGCAATAGGTAGAAAGCAACTCTTCCAACACCTCGCTGTGTAGCTCTGAGCTAGAGGTGTCAAGCTAAAAATTGATTTAAAATCAACCACTGTTTGGTGACCAGAAGCAGAAACAGCAAGCTCGGCCTGTCAGCCAGATGAGAAGCGAATGTGGGCACAAGCCCACGCAACATCCTTCTCCACTCCAAAACAGATTCAAAAAGTCCCATTGCACTCACTGTCTCTGCTCACAGGTGAAGAATGGCACTGGGAAGAGTTAAAAGAGGGGGCCATCAGCAAACCCACTTTCCAATAAGAAGTTGTATCAGAGATAATAGGTACTGCAGATGCTGGAGAATCTGAGATAACAAGGTGTGGGGCTGGATGAACACAGCAGGACAAGCAGCATCACAGGAGCAGGAAAGCTTGACGTTTCGGGCCTAGACCCTTCATCAGAAATGTGATGAAGGGTCTAGGCCCGAAACGTCAAGCTTTCCTGCTCCTGTGATGCTGCTTGTCCTGCTGTGTTCATCCAGCCCCACACCTTGTTATTTCCAATAAGAAGTTAATGCCTTCTGGAGGGGAGGGAAGTTACCCAGACAAAAATAAAAACCTTTATTACGGTATCTCCCACAGTTATCACACACTAGAAAGCTACCCACATTGTGCAGTTGTCTTTTTTTCTGTTAATTACCTTAATAACTTCAGGGAACTGACGCAACCTCTTTCCACAGGGGGCGTAATATGTGGTTTCCCCATGCAAGCGGCTCCCAACAGTCCTGATTCTGATCTCACGCCTCCATCTGACAAACACAATAACTTTATTATTTGGGAAGCAAAAATCAAATACAAATTTATTTTTTAAAAAGCATCTCTTTCTCTTTGCTCCTCTTTCAATTAACGGTGTGATTCTGAATCTTGAACCGTTGCTGTCAGAGGAGTTGAACAGACAGATGAGACATTGAGTAAATTCTCTTGCACTGAGAAGCGTTAGAGGTGATTTGACTGAAATATGCAGGTTTCTGAACAGGCTGGACAGGATAGACACTGAAAAGTTGTTTCCTCTTGGCTGTGCAATCTGGAACAAGGGGCCACAGTCTCAGGGTAAGGGGACCATCATTTAGGACTGAGAGGAAGAGAAATTTCTTCACTCAAAGAGTTGTGGATTTTTGGAATTTTCTACCCTGGAGGATAATGAATGCTCCATCATCAAATATATTTAAGGATAAGATAAGACGGGTTTTTGATCTTGCCGGGAATCAAGAAACTCAGGGAACAGGTGGGGCAAGTGGAATTGACACTAAAATCAGCCACAATTTTATTCAATATTGAATGGTACAGCAGGCCATATGGTCTGCTCCTGCTCCTCTACTTTATAGACTCAGACAGCTCAGGCAGGCCATTTGACCCATCATGTCTGCGTGGGCAGGTATTTTCCCTCTGTTTCTATGGGGAAATGGCTGGTCTTCATTCACAACCTCTTCAATGTGGAGATTTTAAAAAGACACACCAGCGTCATCCTCAAGGGAAACCATTTACATTGCCATAGCACACCATCTGTGAAGAACTAGCACTCTGAGCATTTCATTGTGCAGGGAAAAAAAATGTTGTACGTTGGATAGGAGCATGTTAATTGAAGGGAAGTTCTTTTCAGGAGGCATTTGAAAATAAGAAAGGGAGGTGACAGGGTATGTTATTATAGGAGATGAGGAGATAAAGTTTCAAAGAACAAACAATAAAGCAAAAAGTGAGCAGAAAACTGGGGTAACAGTGAGTATAAAGATTAATTTATGGGATGTGGACATCGCTGACAAAGCCAGCATTTGTTGCCCATCCCTAATTGCTCTTAAGAAGATCGTGGTGAGATGTCAGGGAGGGTGTTCCAGGATTTTGACCTAGTGACAGCAAAGGAATGGCAATATAGTTCCGGGCTAGGGTGGTGTGGAGTTTGTGGAGACAAATGGATAGAGTAGATTACTGAGGTAGGTTGGGGTAAGGTCATCGGAGAACTGAACGCATGAAAAGAATGAGCATCTTAAAGTCAAAAGACCCTAGATTAGACAGTCAGTGTAACTTAGCAAAGGCAGGAATTAAGGGACTCCAGTACTTTATGCAGAAGGATACAGGCTACAAAATTCTTATAGTTTATGAAGGTTATACCCATGGTCACAGAAGAGAAAAACGTCGAAGCAATTCAGCTTATGCAGAACTTAATGTTGTTCAGGTGGTATGAAAGTGCCTTAGGGCTGGAGAATTTGAGATGGGAGAACAGTATCAAAGGCAGGAGAGAAGGCATGGGAGAGGCACGGCAGCTTTGATGCAGTGACAATAGGGCAAAAGTAGGTTCATGATGTTAATGAGTATGAGATTGAAGGAGGAGAGAGGATTGAGGGAGATAAAGAACTTCATGAACAAGATGAACTTAATAAAGTCTGAGGTATATAAAAGGGAGGCAGACATTGAATGTTATAATGATAAAAATATGGATGATAATGACAGAGGTTAGAGTGAGATATACAGGAGAGTTCTTTTTGTGAGATGACAGTTGAAAGATTTTGGAACATGCAGAGGTTTATTTAATATAAAAGAGATGAGGAAATGATTGGGGTGAACAGTGTGGGTGACAGACTCAGAATCAGTGTGTTGTAGCTGTCAAACGAGGACACTTAGATTTAGAGATGAGGAAAGCAAGCAGCAGATGAAGTGAGGAACGATGGGTTCAGGTGAGTCTAAAATTGTTGAGAATAAGGAGTTATTCAGTATAAAGGCTGATGGTAGATAAGGGTGTGGGGGGAGTGAAATCAGAGTTGGGAAAGCTCTTGGAGACTGCTGAGGCATATAGCAGACAAGAAGAACCATGATGGAAAGGTGCACGGAGTGAAGTGTTTGTACATATGAAGGAAATAGGAAAAAGGGAGAATAAGTACAACACTTCAACTATTGCTGTTTTGGTGGAACATGAAACAGGGAAGGAGAGTGGACAGCAGTGGAGAAGGAAGTTGCATTTATGAGTCAGATTTCAGTCAAGCTTAGTACGGGTACGCATTTCCACAGGAAGGAGTGGGTGGGTAGTGAATTGCGAGGATATTATTCATAAGAAGCAGGAATTTCTGAAGGTTGATACTGAGAGGAAGGCCGGAGGTTTGGTAAGTGGGTAGTTGAGTGATGAGAGAAAGAGACAAAACATTGAGACTAGAAGGTGATTCAGAAGTGCAAAGAGGAAGGAGGAAGTTGGCAAAAAAGTTTGAGAGATTAATAAAGTACCATGAGACAGCAACACAGCCGTTGGGTGGTGACTAGGGTATGCGTCGGTATAGGTGTGGTGAGGGATACTCAGCTTCAGGTAGAGGGAAGCTGTTCTGTTCAAAGGCAGCATGTATAATGTGTGGGCCAAGAGACAGTGGCAATAATGGCTACAAAATTATCAACAATCAGAGTTCAGGTTCAAGGGATGGTGACAGATAGGAATGATGCTGCAAGTCAAACAGGAATTCAGTTACGCCTGTTGGGAAGTGGGAGGTCCAAGGCCTGGTGGGAGGCTGGGGCAAGTTTAGAGACTGATTGGGAACAACTGCAAATGCCAAGGTTACCAAAGTTCAAAGTGAAGAGTTTATACAAACCGTAAGAATAAGGTGCCTATGGCTATAAAGTCCGAGGCTTGAGAAAGACAAATAGAGTCCAGGATCAGTCTGACATTTAATATTTGGGGGTTGCCAAGCAATTGGGGGTGCCCTTAACCAGGGCAGCAACACTAGCACCAGAAGGACTACCATGCCCAGTATTAGCACTAGGACGACAGGTGTGCCCAGGAAGCAGTTTTTCAGTGCAGATTAATTGCAATTTAAAAGAGAAAGATTTTCCCACTCTAAAATCTTTTAATTTCTGAGCTTTGCCTCAGATGATTTCTTTAGGCATTTGGTGATAGCGTCACTCACTGCCTTTGGAGTAACATAATCCAAAAATGCTGAAAGATGCTGGAAAAAGAGGAATACCCTGAGGCAGCTACGAAAACAATTTGATTGAAACTGCTGCCAGGAAGGATTACTGAGCTTGGTACACAGGAACAGCAGGAGGAATGCCATCTCTGACTGCCAAACAGCAATGGATTTTGGAAATCAATTCCAGAAGCTGTATAAAGCATGCAAATCAGAAATGCCTCAGCAAAAATCTATATCTTCCTTCCACTGGAGGTAGCCCTATTCTATTAACACATACCAGATGATCACCCACCCACCATTGTCACAACTGGTAAAAATGGTGCACTGTGAGATATTGAAGCAGATAGACCAGGAAGGTCTCAGAGGTGAGTCCTGATTTATACTGAGTTAGCTGCCCTCAGTTAAGAGAATGGCAGTTGTATCATATCCACACCAGACGGAGCACTGCAATTACTTATTGCACCAGTGAGGCAGCCAGAGTAGGCTCATTCTGAACCAGTGCTACAGGCGATGATCTCTATTGCACTCTCTAAGGTCTGAAGTCAAAGGCACACTTGGCCTGGCAGAGCTAAATAACAGAATGCTTCACTGATTGACCAATTGATAATCAGCGTGTGTAGAGAAATACAAGCAGAGAAACAACTTTTTAAAAAGGGATTGTTTTATTTTGGAATTAACTTGCATGCAAGTTATGGAACTGCAGAGAAAAAGGTGTAGCGCCTTTCATAGACATCAGTCTGTGGTGTGCAAGGTGAACCAGGGCAGCAACACCAGCACCAGAAGGATAGCCATGTCCAGTAGTAGCACTAGTAGCATCTCACCTGGAATGCTAAAGGGAGGTGGAGAAGTTACAGTCCAACAAAACAAGGTCAACCTGTGGACTGAAACAGGGGATTATCGTCCCGACATTCAGAAAAGCAATGGAACCACAGGATCCACAAGGCAGAATTCTGTCATCCAGTAAATAAAATCTGGGACATTTTAGACCAAACAGAATCAAAGATACAATGAATATGAACAGTTGAGAATCAGGCTTCAATCACGAATGTTATGTACGCACAGTCTTTTGCTCGAGAGTCAAAGAAGTAGTAGCTAGGCTATTTATTATCATCAGTAACATGAGCAGAAGGCAACAACGGAAGTTGTGATTCTGATGATCACTGTGTTGCCCGTTACCAATGACCATAAATGAAGTTAACTCTCTAGTCTGGATGAGTGTTGTCCCAAGTTCAATACCTCATTTGCGCCGTATTACCTGAACTTAACTTAGGATGTAGGAGGGAAGCTACAATCAGTCTCAGCATCCATACACGAGTCAAAAAACATCAACTCCTGCTCAAGTACTGTCCAGTGAGCTCTGCTGCTAAATATAGGTGAGTGTGCTTTGTGTGAGAAGGGCCACTTGGTATAGTCACCCTCTTCTCGCAGTGTTGAGAGCCAGGCATGAAGAATAGTCATTTGTGTGAGATACCAGGGGAATGGTGGTGCCCATGAGAATCCATATCTCAGCATGCATCAGCACTGATGGAAAAGCAAGAGAAAAAGAGGAAATAAACACCAGGAGTAAAGTTTCCAAATCTAGAAGTGCATCAAAGCAGAAGCAGGATCAGGATCAGTGGTTTTACATAGAGAATGAAGGAAGACAAAGGACTGTGGGATCACCAATACTGTGTAATATTCTCTTCAATTGGTTACCATGGCATTATTTTGGTATAGAAACTGGCTTCTTGATTGTAACTGTACCCTCTGGATTTGCAATTAATGTCATGGGGGAGAAATTCCACAGAGTTAATGTGTTAATTTTAAACACATGTCATAAAAGTAGTGCAGACAGGAATTTCATGCAATTTTTACCCAATGGTATAAAATTAGCGCAGAAAGGAAGTTTAGTACTTTGGATAATAATGCTTGCATTTATATAGCGCCTCATCAAATCGCAATGGCTCAAAGTGCTTCACACAACGTATTATTTTAAAATGCACAACAGTTCTTATGCAGAACACAAGCAGATGGAAAACTGAAGGTAGTGCTCACAAAACACTGGAAGAAAGCCCAGAAGATCTGGGCGCAGTGGTTACCTGAAGTTAATTGCTCTCCAGAATAAGAGAAACTGAATGTAAGTAACACAATGCAGAAGAGGCATTTTTGAATGTTAAGAAAGGTCCGAGTACAAGAACTGACTGTTACTAATCTAATTGCAGACTTGCAATGCAGTGATCGCTCTAGTGCAGGAACAAAAGCTTATCGCATTTGACCAGAGGTACCTCAAAGGACCTTTGGAGATTTGAGTAGCAACAGCGAGCCAAGAATTATGCAGTCAGGGAAAGAGGATAGTTGAATCAATGTCTCAGATAATCAAGCCTAAGAATTTCCAGTGGTTTAATCAAACTTTTAGAATAGCAGTCAAGACTTCCCCATAACAAAAAAGAAATACACAAGATAGACAGATTAGATACAGAGAGAGAGCCACTAAAGATATTGAACATATATGCATCGAGTTGAAAGAGTTACAAAACTGAGAAAGAGACCATGACATTTACAGTTGGGGACTCCAGTTGGTCCTGAAACCAACACTAGTTTGAGATAGCGGTCCACGCAGTGATCAGATTTGCTCTTAACCAAGGAATGACTCTTATGCGAGTTGCTCTTAACTGAGGCTCTCTGGACTTTTAGCAAATGTGTTACTGGCTCCTGTATTTGATAGCCTTAATAAACATCAGAGAAAATTACCCGTATTGCAGTGGAATGCGCAATTCGCGTTCATCAGTTACTCTTCTACGTATGCATTCGCCTGTGGGGAAGAAAAGCAAGAGGACATTTTACTTCCACATACAAGCCTCCCTACTGCTAGCACGTGGTGTTTGTGACCCACCCTGCCAGAGCTAGCTATTTATGCATCGCTCCAACATGCACCACACTCACTAATGTCACATTACAAGAAGGTACCAAAAATTCTGAAAGGTTAATTATTTGTAAATTCCCTCCTTCTTCCCCCAGTTAGCATCTATATAGTATGCAATCTGTTTTCTGTCTTAGCCTTTGGTACTTTACCATTAATTCCCTCAGTAAATACATTAGATACACTAAATACTGACCTCCAGCAACCACGCATGCATGCATTGATGCATATCCCATTACTCTGTAGTTGACCATTCAGAGATGTGTAAGAACAGTCCTGTGTGACTCTCTCACAGCAGGACAATTGACACTAGGATGAAATCTGCCACCAATTGCAGTCTGGTACATTGGTGCAATAGAGAGGCAGAGTGGCAGATTAAAAATATTTTTATCTGGTATGCCACTCAGATTGCCCATTTCTAATGTTGCACACAAAACAAAGACACTAAGGTCACCTATCAAAAGGAATCAATGTGTTGATGTTAAAATAATTACATTAAAATATGAGGGGATTATGTGGCAGATAAGTGCTGGGGGTGGCAGGGGCAAGGTGTGAGATTGATGGTTGAGGTAGTGAAACAAATGGATAAGGGAGTCAATGTGGATGTGGGGATGGGTTAGGATGGCAGCTGGGTGATGATGGGTACAGTGGCAAGTGGATCAGGGCAATATGGATGGTTGTTGGGATAGGGTGGTAAAGCAGTGGATGAGGGGATAAGATGGCAGGGAAATAGATGAGGGGCAGGGTGGCAGGACAGTCAGGGGTGACAGGGTCAATAATGTAGTTGGCCAGTAGTTAGAGCAGGTTTTAGTTAATCTAACATTACCTCATTAACTATTAAGGTAATTAAGCTGGAACCCTCCAAAGTTTCTGGCTCTAACTTAAGAGTACGGAGACCTTTTTGAGAGTCCCAGATGCTGTCTAATTGCCTATCCAAAGTTTAATGTCCCATTCATCCTTCGGGGTACGTTTATTTTCGGAGTATCCAGAGGCTGCACTATTTGGGCCAGTGGTAACAGGTCAGTGATACTCTAACTGTATCTTAGTTACATGTAGACCCAAAGCCTACTTATAATACCTGGCTGAAGAGTAAGTTCCCATTCTATCTACTCTCAGCAGTGCCCCATGTCCTCCCTTAGACCCAGTCAATTGTGTACAGACTATTGATGAGAATGAACAGTGATCACAATACTTGGAAACCATTTAACTTGCAACATTCTTTGGGGTAAAATTACATTGAGATATTGGCACACAATCCTGTTGACACTTTCACATGAAATTCATTTGGCTATTTCTACAAAGAAGGTTGCACCAAATGAACTGGTTAGTGTCTTTGTTCCAGGGGATTTCACATGCCACATTCAATATCACAAAAAGCAATTTCACTATAGCTGGGTAAAATCTCTCATTTCATGGTCTTAACTACCTCAATTACATGAGAAAATGAAGCTTGAAACATTTAGCGGAATTGTTATTTTTCTGACTCTGGTTTCCTTAAAATAATCTATTTATGTTACTTCCTCAATGAATAAATTAATTACATAAACTACCCCCTTTACTTCTCACATACACTAGTCTCCACTCTGCTGAATAAATATAAACTCCACAATATTAGCACAATGAATACAGTGACCAGAGTCTTAAGGGTAAACCTAGCTATTAAAAATCATAAAATATCGTATGAATGAGTGGCACAATTCTAGTAAATGCCTCATGGTGTATTTGTAGGTGTCAGGATTTGCCTGGATCTTTGGGAGGTGCTGGTCACTCCTCTTAAGGATGTTTCTCCCCTTCCTCTTGGCTGCTGTTGTGCTGTATATCACTCTTTATTACAAGAGGCAAGATGTTCACTGAGGGAGGTTTCAGAGTTGCTCAGAATGACTCTTCCTCTAATTGTTCCATCATGCAGGGAAGCTCCCCTCTGCACTACAATGAGACTAAGGGATTCAACACAGAAAGTATACCAGGTGCAAAGGGCTTCACCCAACCACTATGTGGTGCAGAAATATTGGAGCGGTGTTGCCACCCAGAATTTCTTCAGGTAAGAAAAGGTCAACTTCAATCAACAATTAGGGTTGTCAATTCTTCCAAGGTTGCTCTGAACTCTCCAGGAATTAAAGACTAGTCTCCAGGACAATACGGCGAGCACTGGAGAGAACCGGGAGAGCAGTCATCGGGCCATTGAAAAGTGGTCTTCTTTTGTGAAAAGGTTCTTCAGATACATTTGTTTACTAGTTATAAAAATATTAAACATGGTGAAAATGCTGTTTGGTTAATGAAGAATCACGCAGTTAGCTAATGAAGAGTATACTTGCTTTCCAATTGATGTAGTAAAGTGAAGATGGATATGTTAGGTAGCCAATGGTGGGGGTGCAGGGTGGGGCAACAGCATCCAGACCAACCTGGGGCAAAGCTTTGGGGAATATGTCGAGCTAGAGTTGGCAACTTTAGGGAAAGTCAGAGTGCTGCAAATTATTGCCCCATCCCCCTTGCTAACAATTATCTCGAGAGTAACAAGGATAGAGATTTTGCATTACTTAGCCTGCAATGCTTCTTAGGGCCCTGGTTATGTCCCAGCTAAAGAGCTCTGTGATTTCATGGCTGCAGAAAATGCCCCAGAATTTCTCTCCGACCACTTGTTTCCTTTCCTCTAGTTGCAACTATATTGGAATCAATGCCTGGCGTAGCAATACCAATACCTGGTGTTCCGAGTCAAAATGGTATCAATTACCCTCGATATTCTAAACTCCCATTGATGTGGAGCTCAATAATTTTCACTATTTCACCACTTGCACTTCATTTACTGCCAAAGTGGGCAAGGTACAAAATGCAGGACAGTTATGTAGCCCCAGTGATCTCAACTCATTAAATCGGCAGCTTTTGTAGAAGCTAAAGTCCAGCTAGCAGGTGAAGTGTTCAAAGTGTGAAAAATATGGGGATTAAAAACATGCAAATCAATGAGGATTGCAAAGAAAAAGAGAGAGAGAGAGACAGGAAGACAGAAAGAAATGATTTGCATTTAAATTGCGCCTTATCACGTCTCTTAGAAACTCAAGGTGCTTCACATGTAATGAATTACTTAAAGTGCAGTGACTGTTGCTTTGTAGTCAAATGCGGCAGCCATTTTGCGCACAGTAAGATCCCACAAACAACAGTGAAACAAACAAGCAGTTAATTTTTTTTTGGCGTAATTAGTTGAAGGAGGAACATTGGCCAGGATACTGAGGAGAACGCCCCTGCTGTTCTTCCAGTAGTGCCTTAGAATCTTTAATAACCACCAGAAAGGCACAAGGGGCCTTATTTTAAGATCTCATCTGAAAGTCAACACCTCTGACAATGCAGCACTCTCTCAGTGCTGTACTTGGAGTGTTAGTTTAAATTTTGGGCTCAAGTTGTTGGAGTGGAGCCTGAAGCCACAACCTTCCAACTTTTATGCAAGAGTGTACTCAACTGAGTTATCAAATAAGTCACGCTGGCACACAGTTGACACCATTTAGATTTGTTACACCAGGTATTGGTCACCTGCTAAGCAGGTGAAGTGTGCAAATTGTGAAATTCATGGGGATTATCTAACCCCCATTAATTTCAGCTTCTAATCAGCTGGCTTTGTAGCAGCTCTGAGCCCAGCCTCTTATCCTTTCTGCTCTTAAATGTCTAAAGTGGCAGCATTTAGCAATTTTACTTTTGGATGCAATGAATACAGCCTCAAGATTAAACCTTCCATTTAAAATTGAAGCAACGTAGTTCCTTGCTGGTTAATGTGTGGTGGCAGGGTTGTGGTGTGGTTTGAGCTTTTGTTGCTGAGTGTAACGGTGGGTAGTAACTGCAGCTGTCTATCAATAGACGTTAAGCTCAGCAGCACCTCAAACAAACGAATATTATTCAATCTTGTTACATCAAACTTTAAGAATGGGAAATAACAGTTTGAATATGCCTGAGCTCTGCACATCATATTGGAAATTACATTGTTGTAAATGCTACCACTTCAGTCAAAAAGCTATCGGTTTAGCCAGCTGCCAGTAGGCATCCTACTATTCCGTTTAGCCAGGTGGGATTGGCTGGGTTTAAAGTGACAGCTATAACTGTAAACAATTAAGCAATACATGGGCTTTCAGAGTCTGAGCACAGCAAACTGCTTTTCAACAGGTTTTAAAATCCCAGACTTTCTAAATGTTTTTATTCACATACGTATGCTATAAGTTGCAATGCTCTCAAACGGTGGACAGACTTGCTGCTGCATTCTCAAGCTGCATAATTTGGTTGGATTTGCTGCAGAATTTTGGAGCCCTAGATATATAGTTTTGCCAGGGAGAGGAAATAGCTTAAAAAGCATGGCAAGGGCATCTCCCCTGGTAGCCTTCTGAATAAATGCACAGCCTACTGCAAAATGGAGCTACACAGACCAGAAAGGCCACTGGTCTACATGGGACTAGCTGATTTTAGCCAGGGCAGATGAAAGGGGTGTGGCAATTGGGCTTCAGTGCCTCCTCAGAAATGGAGGGAAAACTTAGATGCAGAGTCAACTCAAGACAATCTCGTACACCTCGCATAGCATTGATGACCAAAGCTCAGAAGCCAGTCACCTGCCTGCTCTCTTACCTGTGGAATGGTCCACAGCACCAAGACAGAAGCAACCCAATACAGAGGGAGAAATCTCCAAAGAAGGAATGTAGCTACAAAATCAATGCTGATTTCTGTAGCCTCTGCTCTACTCTGTTGCAATATCATAGTTTCAGAGAGGCCTCCTTTTAACAAAAAAAAGTTGGCATTTATATCTTGACAAAATTTGCTAAGTCATAACTCACCTTTACTTGTGGCAGAGGATGATGGCGTCAGAGGTGTCATCGGGGCAGAATGCTTCTTCTTTTCCTTCTTTGCAGGGGTTTTGAAGACTGTTGAGGATTCTAGGGAGTGGGTGCTGTTGCCATCGGGAGCACTATGGCCATCAGCCTCAGCATCAGACAGTGTGAGAGATGACATGACCAGTTTTGAAAGGATTTTTACTGCTGCAGCATCAGGGTCCTCGCATTCATCAGTTTCACTGTCTGAGACACTTAGATCTGTACAGAATTATAAAGGAGCACCATTACATTTGGCACAAAGACCTTTTCACAGATGCATAATATTAAATCTCAAAGTGCGTGAATAACATTTTTGCTCCAAAACAGGAAAATGAGTAACCCCAGCTCAAGTTATCTAACCCACTCCAGTAAAACAAGGGCTGACTGACAATTTGACAAAGACAAGGATTGGTTCTGGGTCAAATTAATGTTTTGGTCCAAAGAATGAGTAGGTCTCTCCAGGCCAAAATATATCTTTGGGCATTCCTTCCTTCAAAAGGATTTGTCAATATTCTTTGTTGCTGAATAATTAATCAGAGTTGATATCCAATATTACTAATACTGGGTGCTTTCTAATAGCAGCTGAGGTCACCATTTGGGAATTGTTGTTCATGTATCATACTTTTCTTTCATTCTTCTGACTTAAACCATCTCAATCTTATTTTGGCTGTTGGCGAGACAATACGGCAAAGCTACATTTATACAATGCCTTAACATAGTTAAAACACTTCCAGTCAAGGCACCTTGCAAGAGCAGATGAAAACCGCATTAATAATTTAAGAGAGAGGTGTTCCATTTCTGGGCTCTAAATAGAAGTAAATGGCAAGAAATTGAGCAATCCAATCCATGATTATTTTGCCCTTTTTTTCTCTTCTTTCATGAGATGCGGCATTCACTCTAACTGCTTATCTCTAATTGCTGTTGAGGAGGTGGTAGTGAGCTGCCTTCTTGAACTGCCGAAGCCCATTTCCTACTGACTACTACATTCCATCCTCCCTTAGCTAGTGAATGAACGTTTCTTTAAATTGAACACCATGTGGAAGATACACTGAGTGCACAGAATGTACTTCGATGGGGAACTTTAATGTCCATCACCAAGAGTAGCTCAGTAGCACCACTACTTCCTGAGCTGGCTTAGTCCTAAAGAACATTACAACTAGACTGCACCTCTGGGAGGTGGTGAGGGAACCAACAGGAGGGAAAATCAGCTTAACATCACCCTCACCAATCTATCTGTAGCAGATGCATCTGTCCAACACTGTATTGGTAGAAGTGACCACTGCACAGTCCTTGTGGAGACAAAGCCCCACCAGCATACTTTCAATGTGTTGTGTGGCACTATCACTGTGTGTTAAATGGGATAATATTCAGAAAAGATCTAACAACTCAAGACTGGGCATCTACGAGGTGCTGTGGGCCACCAACTGCAGCAGAACTGCATTCAATTACAATCTGTAACCTCATGGTCTGGCATATTCCCCACTCTAACATTATCATCAAGTCAGGAGATCAATTCAGACTCAATGAACAATGCAGAACAGCATGCCAGGAGCAGCATCAGGTATATGTTAGACAACAGAAGCAAATAAGACAGACATAAACCAGTGGATCAAATCTAAGCTCTGCAGTCCTGCCACATTCAGTCGTGCATGGTGGAGGATAATTAAACAACTCACTGGAGGAGGTGGCTCCATAAACATTTCCATCCTCAACAATGGGAGAGCCCAACACATTAGTGCAAAAGACAATGCTGAAGCATTTGCAAACACCTTTAGCCAGAAGTGCCAAATGGATGATTAATTTCAGTCTCTTTCTGAAGTCCTCAGTATCACAGATGCCAGCCAACAACCAATTTAATTTACTCCATGTGATATCAAAGAACAGCTGAAGGGACTGGACACTTGCAAAGTCTTTGGACCGTGACAGATCTCCAGACTTGTCCTCCGGGACTAAGAACACAAGGTGAGAAAATTGAGAGACAGCTCAGAATAATACAAAAGGCTGTTATTTTGTAAATAAATGTTCGTTATATGCATTTGTTCATTAATTTTGAGGAGGTATATTTTCACTGCAGCAGGGAAATGCAATAAACCCAGTACCTGAACTTGGGGGGGAGAAAAAAGCAACACTTAAACAATAATCATCGGCTCATCAAATTTACAAGTTTGGATTTGCCAGGCCACTGGGCCCCCAAGATCATTACAGTCTTGGTCCAAACACGGACAAAAGAGCTGAATTCCAGAGGTGAGGAGACACTGCCTATCCTTGACACCAAGACAGCATTTGACAAAACATGGTACAAAGGAGCTCTAACAAAACTGGAGTCAATGCGAATCTGGGGAAAAATTTGCCACTGATTAGAATCATATCCAGAACAATGGAAAATGTTTGTGCATGCTGGAGGTCAAAGATTTCAGCCCAGGATATCTCTGCAGAGAGCGTGCTAGGCCTAACTATCTTCAGCTGTTTCACCACTGACCTTCACCCTGTCAGAAGTAGGGATGTTCACCGATGATTGCACAATGATCAGCACCATTTGCAACTCCTCAGATACTGGAGCAGTCAGTGTTCAACATGCAGCAAGACCTGGACAATATCCATGCTTGGCTGACAATTGGCAAGTTATGCTTGCACTGCACAAGACTCAAGTAATGACTATCTCCAATGACAGAGAATATAACAATTTACAATCAACAGCATTGCCACCACTGAATCCCCTACCATCCACATCCTGTGGTTACCATTGACCAAAAACCGAACTGGACCAGCCACATAAATACAGTGGTTACAACAGCAGGTCAGAATAAGAATTCTGCAATGAACAACTCATCTCCTGACTCCCCAGAGCCTGTCCACCATCTACAAGGCACAAGTCAGGAGTGTGATGGAACATTCCCCACTTGCCTGGATGGGTGCAGCTTCAACAACACTCAAGAAGCTGAACAAAATCCAGGACAAAGCAAGTTGCTTGATTGACACCCAATCTACCAGCTTAACATTCACGCCCTACACCTGGGAGGACAAGGGCAGCAGATACATTGGAACACCACTCCCTGCAAGTTTTCCTCCAAGCCACTCATCATCCTGACTTGGAAACATATTGCCGTTCCTTTACGTCACTTGGTCAAAATCCTAGAATTCTTTCCCTAACAGCAGTGTGGGTCTACCTATACCATATGGATTGCAGCAATTCACGAAAGCAGCTCACCATCACCTTCTCCAGGGCAATTAGGGATGGCCAATAAATGCTGGACTTGCCAAAGACACTCACATCTCACAAGAGTTTTAAAAGGGAATCAGATTACCTTTTCTTGGCGATGATGTACGTGGAGTCATCAGAAGGGAGCCTGAAGTCTGAGTTTCATTAAATGAAGATTTGAAAACATTCAAACCTTCCAGAGAAGGAGCAAGTGTGGAGTCAGAGAGGGAGAAGGTGGAGACATCCTGCTTCAGAGACATTTTCACCTCTGCATCATGGCAGTCATTCAATTCATTATCCGACTCACCAGGGAGGTCTACAGAATTAGTGAAGAAAGGAAAGCATTATATAGTGAGCAAGTTAAGAAACTTCCACCGTTGCCATTTAGACCACAGAAGGAACATTTCAGATATCCAGTGTATAGTTGTGCACTACATAGTTTCTTCAAGACACTCTTGCACACTGTCAATTCACTAGTCAGGCAGCAGCATAGTCAGGTGCCTGAGAACTAATCTCACATTCAGGGAAGGCACGTGAGATCAAGATAGGGCAAAAAAACTCAGCATTCTCCTTTAGCGTTCCTTGATCCCCGCTCCCAAACTACACTGAAAAAGTTCCCATCCACTCCTTTGTTGCCTCCCTCTTTTCCCCTTCTCCTGAAGAGATTCACTTGGGCCGACAAGTGTTGGTAGCACTGTCGTCCCCTGTCTAAGTGTTCATTCTTCATGTATGAGTCTAGATTGAGAGTGCTGGAGCCTATTTGACTGTGGGAGCCATTACAGGCAAACCTATCCTATACTTGATGTTTACCCACATGTACTTTATATCAGGGAGATATGGAGGCGGGGAAGCACTGAGTAGTGATAAGGAACAGAAATCCACACTTCTAGCCCAAGAGCCCTGATCCTAATTGTAGCACTCTACCCAAGACTGGCTAACTAAATGAGATCAACCAGGAAATTGGGATCTTCACGGTTTGTATGGCTTAGTAACATAGCGATCAGGGCATTTACTGAGCAAACCACTGAAGTTGTTCTATTTATCTGCTCTCAATGGCAAGTGTATGGTATGACAGAGAACAGAATAGGTTCACTACTAGGATTCTTCTCATGTAACCTCACAATCCTTGACTATCAGTAACGAAAGGCTCTGATGTTTACACCAATGCACATCCAACTGTCCAAACCAAGCATGATGGAAATGCAATATTCTGTTCAAAAATCACACAGTTAGCTAAGGATTGGGGTGTCTGAAGAAATGTACAGCAGTCAATGAGAATGAAGGAGGCACTATGCTTTTCAGGGGTTTCCAATTTGTTCTCATCAGAATCATTGCCTTCAGATGACTAATTGCTCGACTCTGCAAATTATCAGAAAGGCTTTTGACTTGACACTTTCATTTGACATATGGAAAGGAAATTTAAGACGACAGTATCCTTTTAACAAAGTAGCCAACTAAAAGGGATCTGGTTCAGGGACTCAGAGGGTAGATGTTTTAGCTGACTTACTATCAAGCCATTCAAACCTGAAAAGCTATAGTCTTAATTGTCAGAGCTCCCTGGAGTTCAGTTGCCATCTGAATTGAGTTGGTTGATTTTAGCAAAGGCAGTGGTCTGGTCACTGCAATGTTCTAGTGCACCAGATTAGGATCATGATGGGGGAAATATCAGGCAGGGTCCTCATTCCTAAGCACCATCCAGTGACCAATGACTGGGAAATGCTACAAAATGTGGGATGTCAGAAGGGAGCAGGATCAGAGTTCAGTAGAGTGCTCTGCACAGTTAAATGCCCAACATTCCTGGTCAGCAGTCACACACAAAGAACAGTCCAAGGAACCAACGAGCAGTTGCCCCCTATAGAACCTTATCACAATGCAAATTAACACCTTCCACAGGCCTAAGATAAAGTGACTCAAGGCCCTTTTTCTCCTACTAATCAAGTGCAGGACAAAAACTTTCATTTTGAGCAATCAAATTCCATTATTAGGCTTCAAAAGACAATAACAGAGAGAATGCATTCAGTAAAATGTGAGTCTTCATTCCGTTGAGAATTAAGCTCATGCAAATCCATGACAGAGAATGCTGCCTCAGATCAAAGTAATGTGTTGTAAAAGGTCTAAGTACCCATGAAATATGATGAGGTGTACGGCATCACTACAACCGAGGCTGGATCATGAGTAAATTCCTTGAGTGGAATGTTGAACGTTATAGAATTTTCCAAAGAGTGATCACCATCGCAGTCAAATAGTGGATTGATAGAGATGTCTTGGTTTGCTGGCAATTTCGGTTCCTCCATTTTTGACTCAATGCAATCGGAGCTCCGCCTGGACTCTGTAAGATACACAAATCTTCTCTAAGTCTGTAGCATCCCATTTCTTTTAGTAATGCACAACATTAGACACAACTCATGGGCTGGCCTGGATTATACCTCACTTTGGGGAGGAGGGAAAAACCAGACCTTTCAAATAGTTTTCTTTAATTTGGGAAATTGAAAGGGTTCAAGGCAACTTAAAGCACTTTGAAACAAAATCGATTAACGTGAAGTATTACCTTACAAACACTTAACACTGCCACTACTTTAATGGAGTGTTAACCTTTCTATAATAGACATAATGCAAGCCGCTGTTAGTGTGACCTGCTTGTATCCCCAAGAGAGATGCACACATTCCTCTTCTTCTGTTCAATGGAAACCAGCACGTTCCATTTGAGCAGTTTTATTTCTTGAGACCATAAGAAATAGGAACAGGAGTGGGCTGTTCGGCTCCTCGAGCCTGCTCCACCATTCAATAGGATCATGGCCGATCTGACACTTTTCACACCACTTTCTCACCCTTTGCCCATAACCCTCAATTCCCTGACTGATCAAGAATCTATCACAACCTTATATACACATAAGGACTCTGCCCCCATAGCTCTACATGGCAAGGAGTTCTAAAGACTCGCCACTGTCTGAGAGAAGAAATTCCTCCTCCGCTCAGTCTGAAATTGGTGCCCCTTTATTCTGAGACTATGTCCTATGGTCCTAGACTCTCCCACGAGGGGAAACATCCTCTCAGCATTTGCTCTGTCAAGCCCCTTAGGAATCCTGTATGTTTCAATGAGATCACCTCTCATTCTTCTAAATCCCAATGAGTCGAATCCCAGCCTGTTTAACTTTTGCTCATAATACAATCCCTCCATACCAGAGATCATCTTAGTAAACCTTCTCTAAACTGCCTCCAATGAAATAATATCTTTCCTTCAATAAGTAGAACAAAACTGCTCACCGTGCTCCAGATGTAGTCTCACCAGCACCTTGTACGGTAGCAGTAAGACTTCCCTACTCTTCTACTCTAAACCCCTTGAAATAAGGGTCAACATTCCATTAGCCTTCTTGATTACCTGCTGCTAGTGTTCTGTGTTATGTACACAAGTACTCCTAAGTACCTTTGTGCTGCAGGTTTCTGCAGTTTTTCTTCAGTTAAGCAAAGCTCAGTTATTTTGCTCTCCCTTCCAAAATGAACAACTTCACATTTTCCCATTATACTCCATTTGCCCACTTTTTGTTTTATTCATTAACGGGATGAGGGCGTTGCTGGCTAGGCAGCATTTATTGCCCATCCCTAATTGCCCAGAGGGCAATTAAGAGTCAACCACATTACTGCGGGCCTGGAGTCACATGTAGGCCAGACTAGGTAAGGATGGCAAGTTTCCTTCCCTAAAGGGCATCAGTGTACCAGACGGGTTTTGCTGACAATTGACAATAGATTCACGGTCATCATTAGATTCTTAATTCCAGATTTTTAAAATTGAATTCTAATGCTAGCATCTGCCTTGATGGGATTCAAACCTGGGTCCCCAGAATGCTGTCTGGGTCTCTGGATTAATAGTCCAGCGATAATACCACTAGGCCAGCGCCTCTCTCAGAACTAAAGAAAGGTCACCGGACCCGAAACATTAACTCTGATTTCTCTTCACAAATGCTCCCAAACCGCCTGAGCTTTTCCATCAATTTCTGTTCTTGCTCCTGATTTACAACATCCACCGTTCTTTCAGTTTTTATTCAAGGGTTAACAGTCGCCCACCTGAAAAAGAACCCTTTATCCCTGCTTGCTGTTTCCCGCCCATTAGCCAATTCTCTATGCATGCTAATATAATACCAACACCATGGGCTCTTATGACTCCTCAATGTTTTCCGCATATCAGCCACCTCCCATCCCCAGCCTTGGAGATACTGATTCTCGCTAAAGTATAGTTTCATGGACGGAAACCACAAAAAAGCAGGCCATTAGGCCCACCATGGCAGAATTAGTGCTAGCTCTTCAACTGGTGCATTCTACTCCAATCTGGTTTCCCTGATCTCTCCCTATACCTTCTTTTTCAAATATTGATCCAAATGCTTTTAAAATTATATTACAGTGTCTGGTACTTCTATCAATTCTCAGGATCATTAGAAGATGAACAAAGTTAAATGACATTTGCCACGCAGAGAACTACCAGAACATGGAATGGCTTGCTACCAATGATGGTTGCAAGTTTCACATTGTTTGCTCTTCCCAGTTTACTCACAATAAACCAAAAACTAATTATCCTATCATTTTATGGCTTATCCAGGTCTTCTTTTCTGAATGTGAGTGGAATGTACGCCATCCTCAAATTCCTTGGCACAACTCATGTTTATAAACGATTTTGGAAACTCATGCTTCAATATCTCCTCCCCAACTTCCCTTCACACTTGTCATCTGTGTTGAGTGACTTTCCGGTTTTTAGTCCCATTTGTTAAGGGCATGTTAATTGCATTGTTCAGATATAAGGGTGAAGGCCATTGTTCAAGTAAGTACCTTAACGCCTTTATAAAGAGAGATGGTTGGGAGATTGGGGGCAAACCTGTCCTTTCTTTTGTACAGGTGCTGATGAATCTCGTGGGTATTTCCAGCAAACTCTGCTGTGTGTTTATCATACATGGGTGTAGTAGGGTACTGCCCTGCATGTAAAGGCTGAAGTATCAAACCATTAATATTTGTACATCCTGCCTGCTCCCTTTCCTTGCACAGTGCTCAAACGAAAAGCAAAATTCCACGGCAAGCAGTGCCATTGACTGCAAAGGATGCCTGTCATATACCACAATAGAGTCTTAATAGCTCAGGAGGAATTGTAAGGACATTTTGAGAACACAAAAGGGCATGTCTGTCTTTTTGAATTTTCTCATTAAAACACTTTCTCCTTTTAGCAAAAATCAATCTTGTATATGTTAATAACAGAACATGGAGTATTGCTTAGTAGAGTGCTCTTAATTAATACATACTTCCTCATATGTTAATAGGTAGAATGTTCATTTATTTATTGCATCTCTTGTGACATTGCTCACAGGTATTCTAGGGCTGTGAGCTCAGTTAGGATGCTTGGTTGCAAAACCTCCAAACTTATGTTAACTTCCGTCTAGACGGGCAAGAGCAGCAGACAGACCACCAAGCCAATCACATCTTGACTTGGAAATATATTGCCATTCCTCTAATGTCACTGGATCAAAATCCTAGAACTCCCCTCCTAACACCATTGTCCAGGTACCTGCACCAAGTGGACTTCAGTGGTTCAAGAAGACAGGTCACTACCACCTCTGAGTTTCTCAAGCATTTTCTGTGCTTGTTTCTTGAATTGGCTTGTAAATTTCAGGATTCGGGTCAATGACGGGTGTTCCTGCTCTTGTTGGGTGCTTTGCACCTATAACAAGGTGGCACCTATAACAAATACGGCAATTGTAGGGTGACAGCCAGGTGTCTTTGTCATTCTGTATATATGAAATTTGAGTCAAATAACTGCACACATGATGTAGAAATGTAGATTTAGACACCTGAAATGTGACGGACAATCACATGCTGACTGCACAAACTATTTTGATGAATGCTAACAATCACCTTTGTGTTACTCCTGGTAAACCAGATGACATGCTGTTTTGTGAGGTCAAGAAAATTACACCTTGCGATGTACTATATATTATTTTGCTAAATTGGAGCTGTCTCCTGTTAAGTAAGCAGGGTGAGGTCACGCGGAGCTAAATTGCGTGGTGAGGGAACTGTAAATATTAAGAGGTCTAGGTTGCTCCTCAGAAGTTATGTATGGTTTAAGTCGGTAATAAGTGATGTCTACGCATGTAAGCAAACTTTTTATTTATATGATTTAATACAGATATATTTGGCATGTTACCGAATATAACATCCCTATATTCATTGCATTTTTTAAAATTTAATTTTTAATTCATTCACAAAATGAGGGCGTCGCTGGCTAGGCAGCATTTATTGCCCATCCCTAAATGCCCAGAGGGCAGGTATGAGTCAGCTAAATTGCTGTGGGTCTGGAGTTACATGTAGGCCAGACCAGATAAGGATGGCAGTTTCCTTCCCTGAAGGGCATTAGTGAACCAGGTGGGTTTTTCCCAACAATCGGCAATGGATTCAAGGTCATCATTAGACTTCTAATTCCAGATTTTTATTGAATTCAAATTCCACCATCTGCCATGGCAGGATTCAAACCCAGGTCCCCAGACCATTACCTGGGTCTCTGGATTAACCGTCCAGTAATAATAGCACTAGGCCATTGCCTCCCCTTTCTATATGTATTTTTTTTCCACACACAAACTTTCCCGTCCCATCTGCCAATCACAAATTCTTTCTTGAACATGCTAAATAAAAACCAAAAGAACTGTGGATGCTGTAAATCAGGAACAAAAACAGAAGCTGCTGGAAAAGCTCAGCAGGTCTAGCAGCATCTGTGAAGAAAAAAATCAGAGTTAATGTTTCGGGTCCAGTGACCCTTCCTCAGAACTAAAGGGTCACGGGACCCAAAACATTAACTCTGATTTTTTTCTCCACAGATGCTGCCAGACCTGCTGAGTTTTCCCAGCAACTTCTGTTTTGGTCTTGAACATGCTCATGTTCAAGCTTTCCCTGATCTTAAGTACCTTCTCTTTGGACCCAGGCCCAGCCAGCCCACTGGCATGCCTGCTGGGAAATGCATATGTATACGGTAGAAAATTTATGATTCTGTCTCATGGCTTGCTGTCTTTTGTTTCAGCACGAGCAATGACATGGGAAAAAGGACGCTCCCAGACCACACAGACACAGCAAGTGTTCCTGGATCTTACATTCACATTGCCGACAGGTCAGTTATTTCATGGTGTTCACTAGCCAATGCAGTGTATTTTAAATGTGCATTCATTCATTTTCATTTCATATGTAGCTGCCATTTCTCTTCTAAAAAATGAACATTGTCATCAAATGGGTTGCAGTAAAAGTTCTTGGCCCAACCATCTTTAGCTGTTTCAACAGTGAGCATCTCTCCAGGATAAGGACAGGTGTGGAGCTGACAATTCCAGTCTTCAGCTCCATTTACAACTTCAGTACTGGAGAGTTCACGTCAGCCTACAGCAGAATGTGGAAAATACCTATGTCTAGGCTGACAAACTAGTTTTCCTTTCACATTTCTTTTTTTTTCCAAAAGGTGACTCAAATTTGTCAGTCAGTACGACTTGCTGTAATCAGGGGAAGTTAAAAGACATACTGTTTTACAAGGATAAGATGGCTATACCAGGTGAAAACAGTATACTATTTCTCACAAAATGTCAGTGATCTGCAACACTGGGTGGAATCTTGTTGAGGTATCAGGGGTTTCACCCACCTGTTCTCCAGCCAGCAAGACCTGCACTGCCTCTTTATGAAAAGGCCCACACAGGGCAACACCTCTCACCCCGCAAGAATGGACCATCTCTTCCTTCCTGTCTTTTAACCAGCTGGATTTATATATATAAAAAACTTTGTAGCTCCTGCTTAATACATTATGGCATGGGCAACATAATACCCCCATCAACTGGCATGTTAACAAGCTCAACTGGCCATAAATTTTTTTCTTAAATATGGTGGCCGAGCTGTTAATTTCAGTGCCCGCCAGCCTGTCGTATTATGGGGTTAAGCTTGGGACTAGGCAGTAGCCACCTCTAATATTTTGTGTGTCCCACCTCAGGTCAAAAACACCTTAGCAGAGGGCCAGATGATGCAGCCCTAGCCTGTCCTTTTTAGTGCGACATAAACTGAGCACAAAACCGAAAGTCCGAATTCTCTGAGAGGTGAAACATTTGTGAAGTGTTTAAAATTTCAGAATTCAACTCTAGGTTTTCAAATTAGCTTTGGGGCAAAATACTGAGGAAGAATCAGACTAATGAAAGACACTGAAAAGTAAAATATTGAATTATCAACAAAATTCCATTTACTATCTACATTTACAATTTCTGTTCTCCATTTAATGTACATCTCAATGAAGAGTAATTATTCTTGAATTCTAACTGAAATTTAAACAAGAAGGTTTTATGTTGTTTATTTGTTCTGAGGTGTGGGTGTTGCTGGTTAGACCAGCATTTTTTGCTTGTATGAATGGTAGGACCTTGGAAAGTACTGAAGATCAGTGGGGCTTTGGAATATACATCCACAGATCCCTGACATTAGTAGGGCAGTTTGATAAGGTGGTTAAGAAGGCACAAGGCATACTTGCCTTTATTAGCCAAGGCTTACAATACCAGAGCAGGGAGGTTAAGCTGAAATTGTACAGAACACTCCAGTCAACTGGAGCACTGTGTGTAGTTCTGGTCACCACATTACAGGAAGGATGTTATTGCACGAGACTACATACAGAAGACATTTGCCAGAATGCTGCCTGGTCTGGACAGTCTACACTAGGAGGAAAGATTGGATAGGCTGGGGTTGTTTTCCTTGGAACAGTCAACATTGAGAGGGGACCTGATAGAGGTGTATCAGATTATGAGGACATACATTGGGTGAATAGGAAGGCACTTTTTCCATTAATAAAGGGGTCAATAACCAAGGGGCATAGCTTTAAAGTAAAAAGTACAAGGCTAACAGCAAAGATGAGGAGAAATATTGTCACTCAGAGTGGTGGAACTCACGGCTTGAAAGGGTAGTTGAGTCAGAAATTCTCATAACATTTAAGCAGTATCAAGATATTCACTTGTACTTGCTATACCCTCCAAAGTAAGGCCCAAAAGGCCTCCTTCTGTACTCTAAATATCTACGAGTTATAAAGTGGTGAAGCACAAAGCACCACATAATGTCCTGCCTGTAATCGTTGCCCCTGCCCACGGTGACTTCGCATAACGTGGCTGCCCTGAGTGCATTCTTGAAGTCATACTGCACACACAGAGTGAGATATGCATTTGGACAACTGAAATTCACTATCTAACTAGTGCATTTTGACATCACAGACTCAGAGTTGCACAGCACGGAAACGGTCCGTTCAGTCCAACTTGTCCATGCCAACCAGATATCTTAAATTAATCTAGTCCCATTTGTCAGCATTTGGCCCATATACCTTTAAACCCTTCCTATTCAAGTACCCATCCAGATGCCTTTTAAATGTTGTAATTGTACCAGCTTCCACCACTTCCTCTGGCAGCTCATTCCATACATGCACCACCCTTTGTGTGAAAATGTTGCCCCTTAGGTCTGTTTTATATCTTTCCCCTCTCACCTTAAACCAGTGCCTCTCTAGTTTTGGGACTCCCCTACTCTGGGGAAAAGGCCTTGACTATTCACCTTATCCATGCCCCTCATGATTTTATAAATCTCTGTAAGTTTACCCCTCAGCCTGCGACAGCCTAGGGAAAATAGCCCCACCCTATTCAGTGTGGAGCTGGAGGAACACAGCAGGCCAGGCAGCATCAGAGGAGCAGGAAAGTTGATGTTTCGGTTCAGGGTCCTTCTTCAAAAGAAGGGTCCCAACCCGAAACGTCAACTTTCCTGCTCCTCCGATGCTGCCTGGCCTGCTGTGTTCCTCCAGCTCCATACTGTGTTCTCTCTGACTCCAGCATCGGCAGTTCTTACTATCTCCCAGCCTATTCAGCCTCTCCCGAAAGCTCAAACTCTCCAACCCTGGCAATGTACTTCTAAGTCTTTTCTGAATCCTTTCAAGTTTCACAACATCCTTCCTACAGAAGGGAGACCAGAATTGAACGCAGTATTCCAAAAGTTGTCTAACCAATGTCTTGTACAGCCACAACACAATCTCCTAACTCCCATACTCAATGCACTGGCCAATAAAGGAAAGTGTACCAAACGCTTTCTTCACCAACCTGTCTACCTGTGACTCCACTTTCAAGGAACTATGAGCCCGCACCCGAAGGTCTCTTTGTTCAGCAACACTCCCCAGGATCTTACCATTAAGTATTTCCAAAATACAGCACCCCAAATTTATCTAAATTAAACTCCAGTTGCCACTCCTCAGCCCATTTGCCCATCCAGTCAAGGTCCCATTCTACTCTGAGACAACCTTCTTCACTGTCCACTACATCACCAATTTTGGTGTCATCTGCAAACCTAATAACCATTCCTGCTTTCCTCACATCCAAATCATTTATATAAAATGAAAAAAAAGCAGTGGACCCAGCCCCGAACCTTATGGCATACTGCTGGTCACAGGTCTCCAGTCCCAAAACACAACCCTCCACCATCACACTCTGTCTCCTACCTTCAAGCTAATTTTGTATCCAAATGGCTAGCTCTCCCTAGTTTCCATATGATGTAATCTTGCTAGCCAGTCTACCATGCAAAACCCTGTCAAATGCCTTACTGAAGTCCACGTAGACAACATCCACCACTCTGCCTTCTTTGTCACTTTCTCAAAAAGTTCAATCAAGTTAGAGAGACATGACTTCCCACGCACAAAACCATGCTGATTATCCCTAATCAGTCCTTGCCTTTCCAAATACATGTAAATCCTGTCTCTCAGGATTCCCTCCAACAACTTACCCACCACTGATGTCAGGCTCACCGGTCTATAGTTCCCTTGCTTTTCCTTATAGCTGTTCTTAAATAATGGCATCACATTAGCCACCCTCCAGTCTTCCGGCACCTCACCCGTGGCTATCGATCATACAAATATTTCAGCAAGTGGCCCAGCAAATCTTCCCTAGCTTCCCACAGAGTTCTGGGATACACCTGATCAGGTCCCGGGGTTTTATCCACCTTTATGCGTTTTAAGATGTCCAGTACCTCCTCCTTTGTAATATGGACACTTTTAAAGATATCACTGTTTATTTCTTCAAGTTCTTTAGCTTCAATATCCTTCTCCACAGCAAATACTGACATGAAATACAAATTTAGTATTGCACCTATATCTTGCAGTTCCAAACATAGACGGCCTTGCTGATCTTTAAGGGGCTCTATTCTCTCCCTAGTTAATCTTTTGCCCCTATGTATTTATAGAATCTCTTTGGATTCTCCTTGACCCTATTTGCCTAAGATATCTTATGTCCCCTTTTTGCCCTTATACGCTTCTCGGGATTCACTCAATCCCAACTGTCTACACCTGCCTTCTTTGTCTTGACCAGACCCTCAATTTCACTAATCATCCAGAATTCCCTACACCTACCAGCCTTGCCCTTCACAATAATTAGAACATACTGCCTCTGGACTCTCATGATCTCATTTTTGAAGGCTTCGCACTTTCCAACCGTCCCTTTACTTGGGTGGAGCCTCTCCCAATCAGCTTTTAAAAGTCCCTGTCTAATACTGTCAAAATTGGCCTTACTCCAATTTAGAATTTTAACTTTTAGGTCAGGTCCATCCTTTTCCATAGCTATTTTAAAACTAACAGAATTATGATCACTGGCCCCAAATATGCTCCCTCTCTGACACCTCAATCACTTTCACTGCCTTATTTCCCAAGAGAACATCAAGTTTTGCTCCTTCTGTGGTAGGTTCATCCACATACTGAATGGAGAAAATTTTCTTCTACACACTTAACAAATTTCTCTCCATCCAAGCCCTTAACACTGTGGCAGTCCCAGTCTATGTCTGGAAAGTTAAAATCCTCTCCAACTCTATCATTCTTAAAGATATTGGAGATCTCCTCAAAAATATGCTTCTCAATTTCCCGCTGACTACTGGGGGGCAATCCCAATATAGTACGATCCCAATAAGGTGATCATCCCTTTCTCATTTCTCAGTTCCACCCAAATAACTTCAGTGGATGTACTCCCTAGAATATCCTCCCTTAGTACAGCCGTAATGTTATCCCTAACCAACATCGCCACTGCCCCTTCTCTCTTGCCCTGTTTCTATCCTTCCTATAGCATCTGTATCCTGGAATATTAAGCTGCCAGTCCTGCCCTTCCTTGAGTCATGTTTCTGTAATAGCTGTGATATCCCAGTTCCATGTTCCTAACCGTGCCCTGAGGTCATCTGCCTTACCCATCAGGCCTCTTGCATTGAAATAAATGCAGTTTAATTTATCAATCTTACCTCATTCTCAGTTTTGCTCTTGCCTGCCTTGACGATTTGACTTGTTCCTCTTCTCAACTGCACCAGCTTCAGACTGATCACTTTTCTCTCTATCTTTCTGGGTCTCAGTCACACCCAAGCCCCCCAAAAACCCTAGTTTAAAACCTCCCGATTAGCACTAGCAACTCTTCCCGCAATGGTATTGATCCCCTTCCAATTCAGGTACAAACTGTCCTTCTTATACCCCAGAAGAAATTCCAATGATCCAAAAGTGTGAATCCCTGCCCCTTGCACCAGCTCCTCAGCCACGCATTCATCTGCTCTATCCTCCTATTCTTACTCTAACTAGCACGTGGCAACCGGGAGTAATCCAGATATTACTGCCCTTGAGGACCTACTTTTTAACCTCCTGCCTAGGGTCCTATATTCTCCCTAACAACCTCAACCCTTTCTCTTCCTATGTTGTTGGTACCAATGTGTACAACATCATCCTGCTGGTCACTCTCCCCCCTTGAGAACATTCTCCACCCTTTCCAAGACATATTTGACCCTGGCACCCGGGAGGCATACACCACCCTGATGTCTTTCTGTCGGCGACAGAAACGTCTATCTTTGCCCCTGGCTAGAGAGTTCCCTATCACAATCAAACACTTAGAACCTGACATACCCCTCATTACAGTACTGCCAGTCTAAAACTAACTTTATTTCTTCAAAAAACTGACAGTCATCTGCATGTCAATGTGACTTGTCAATTGTTAAGGACAAGTCTGAAATCACACGTATACTGACAAATCCTCTCAGCGCTAATCAGGGCAAGTTAACGGATGGTCTGTTTTAAGGAGATTATACCAGGTGAAAAACAGCATGTTATTTCTCTTGAAATACCATTACCGGGCTGATGTGGCACATAACTACCACTGCCTTTGAACCAGGAGACCCAGGTTCAAGTCCCACCTGCTGCAGTGGTATATAATAACATAACTGAACAGGGTGATAAGAAACTGTCTGAAATGCCATAGCTCTCCAAAGACCTCATCTAACTTGCTGAGGATTTCCAGTTTCTGCAGTATTCAGCTTTTGTAGCAATATTCGTCTGCTAAAGTCTAGGTGTTCCTTTTGAGATCACAAAACCTATTTTTGCTGTTAATTAAACACTGACAAGGGGCACAGGGAGATTAACCAAGAAGCTATGGGTATTCTGAGCCTTGAATTCTGCTTCAGTATTTTCACTGAATCATTGCATCCCTACAGTTCAAATAGAGGCCATTCGGTCCATTGTGTCTGCACTGATAATCTGAACAGCATCTCACCCAGATCCAGGCCCAGGCCCAACCCCCACCCCCCCCCTCTCCATAATCCTGCATTTGCTATGGCTAATCCACCTACCCTACACACCCCTGGACACTACAGGGCAATCTAGCACAGCCAATCCACCTAACCCACACATCTTTGGAATATGGGAGGAAACCAGAGCACCCAGGGGAAACTCACGCACACATGGGGAAAATGTGCAAACTCCACACAGACAGTTGCCCGAGGCTGGAATCAAACCTGGGTCCCTGGTGCTGTGAGTTAATTTACACATTTAAGCTTAACACAGACATTTGAAAATGAAACCTGAATTGCAAATTCATATACAAGAACAATGTTCTTCAGTTCTTACAAAATACAGCACAGAGGGTGCTATGATACCCTTCTTTATCTCTTAATGAGTGTCTACCTGGATCTGACACAAGCCCCAATATTTGCGTGGCAGAGAATTGGGTTTAACACATCTCGCTTTCCAAACAGCCAGAAGTAGACATTTTCCAGGTATGAGCAGCCTTGTCTCAATTACTAAAATATTGAAAAACACCAAAAATTCCTCCTAGTCTGCACGGCTTAGTGCATTTCCCAACAAAAAATTTTGGGAGCAGATCAAGTCATTAGTTATGAAGGAGTTAACTCTGGTTTTGTCCCTAGCTGTCTGTTAACAATGTCAAGTAATATTCCTCTATTTTTAATTCCATATAAACTGTACCTGACTCTTTATCGTCCAACTCCACGACTTCTTCATAATCTTTGCTGCAGAAGAGGTCTAGGTCAGCATCCTCGAGGTCTACTATGTCTGGCTGAGAGTTACAGTGTTCATACTGGTGATCATAAGGGTAAGTGAAGGAGTGAACTTCTTCAGACACAGTCCTGGTGAGCTCATGGTTTGGGGAGAAAGATGATGGCTCTTGCACCATATCAAAATGAATTTTCTGAGTAGAACATAAGCTGTAAGGATCAAAATGCAAACCAGTAGAATTGTGAGTCCTGTCATCACACAGCTTTAGGCTTTTAGGCATTGCAGAAGGCTCAGTTGGAACTTCTTTCATAGCAGTTTCGAAAGGACCATTTGACTGATGTTGACCTTGAGAAGGCAGCTGGGCCAGCATCACCTTTTCTTTGAGTTTGTCCACACCTGTAGACTGGTACTGTCCGCAGTCCCAGAAAAAGTCATACCCGCTCATTGAGTTAGGGTGGGAGTCTCTCATCACAAGGGATGAAGCTGCTGGACCAAAGGCCTCTGATGTACTCGCTCCTGAGTCAACGCTTACACCATTAACGTTCAGTTCACCGTTCATAGCTAGAGCACAGAGAAAGAAAGAGGATTTTGAATTCAGAATTACATGTGACATCTCTAACCTGTCAATGGACAGTACCAATGTGTCACAACTGTAAAACATACGCTAGAATGTGCGCTTGTTTTAATCTCAATAATCAGAATTTGCTTTTTTGTTTAATTCCTGACCTGTTCAAATATAGGAACTATTTTAACTCAATAATAAAAATCACTTTTGCTCATGAAGTCAGGGGACAGAACCTGGAACAAATTAACACTTGATCAGAATTCTCCTTCATCTCTCTATGATTTCTAGTGATTTGGGTGCAGGCAGCTGTTATCAACATTTACAGATAACTATTCACAAATAACAACAAAAGTCTGCAATTGTATAGCAGATTTAAAAGAAATGTGTATTGAGCTATTTTGCAGTGGCATAATTAGAGCAAACTGGATGACAAGCCACTGAGGAGATATTAGGAGGGATGGGTTTTAAGGAGACAGAGACAGGGAGGTGGAGAGTCTGAGACATTTAGGGAGACAATTTCAGTGTATGGTATTGGAGAAAACAGCCATTAATGGTGGGGCAAGGGGAATCAGGTTGCACAAGTACACACGGTTGGTGGAACGGAAAGTCCTGTGGTGTGAGAGACACTGTAGTACTGGAGGAGGTTACAGAGATAGGGACAGGAAGGCCATGAAGAAATCTGAACACAAAGATGAAAATTTTGAACCTCCACCACCACCCCGCCCCGCACCCACCACCACCCCAACCCCATATTATGGGGCTGACCTCAGAAGTGGGTGGGAAGGTGATGGGCTGGGCACACACTCTATTTTATGTGACCCTTTCTTCCACTGACAACACGCCCAGCACAGGCATAGAAAATCCAACCCCTAGAGTTCCAAAGAGGATGGGAAGGGATTTGAGAGGTGAAAAAAGATGATGCAGTATGTTGCAAGAAGATCGATTGGTCAGCAGTTTAGTGAGAAAGGGGTCAAGGAGCAGAAATACAATTGCTGCAGTCCAACAGCAGCACACATGTATCATTACAATGATCAATACCACACTCATCAGGCAGGATTTTAACAAATCTGTTATTCTCACATCGTGATCACAGCAGTGACTCACTTTTCCAACTTAAACCATTGAGGATTTATCTGCTCCCAGTGACTGTTCTTAAAGGGGAACCATCTGATAAACTAATCTCATTTCCTTGCAAATGCACAGCATTGGTGATGTAAACCATGTAGCAATACATTATCTTGCCTATTGCATGAGCCAGGGTGAAAATTAATTTTGTCACTCGACATTCCCCGAAAAAAACTGTTGCAAACCAATTCTTATGAGAAAGGCATCTTTAACAGTGGAACCTCTCCTGCTGCCCTGTTCTTTATGCCCATGAACAGCAACAATGGAACGCTCAGATTTGCAAAGGCAGCTGAAAATTTCATTCTATTGTAGAAACCTGCAGTAAATGCTGTGACATTCCTCCTGAGACTACACAGCAGGCCAGGCAGCATCAGGAGAGCAGGAAAGCTGACGTTTCGGGTGAGGACCCTTCTTCAGAAATGGGGGAGGGGGGAAGGGAGCTGGGAAATAAATAGACAGAGGAGGGGTGGGGCTGGGGATAGTAGGTGGGATGGTGATAGTTGGATGCAGGTAGGGAGTGATGGAGATTGGTCAGTGAGGTTGAAGGAGCAGATAGGTGGGAGGGAAGAGGGACAGATTGTATCAGGTCAGGGAGGCAGGATGAGGGGGAGGGTTGATCATGGGATGAGGCTGGGGATGGGGAGATTTTGAAACTAGTAAAGTCCATATTGAGACCATTAGGTTGTAGGCTCCCAAGGCAGAATATGAGATGCTGCTCCTCCAGTTTCTGGGTGGCTTCACTGTGACTCTGGAGGAGGCCCAGGATGGACATGTCACCCAGGGATTGGGAGGGGGAGTTGAAATGGTTCGCGACTGGGAGGTGTTGTTGTTTGTCGCAAACAGAGTGCAGGTACTCTACAAAGCGGTCTCTGAGCCTCCACTTGGTCTCACCGATGTAGAGGAGGCCACATCAGGAACAGCGGATACAATAGACCATATTGACAGATGTGCAGGTGAACATCTGTCTGATGTGAAAGGTTTTTTACGTTCCTTGGATGGAGGTGAGGAGGGAGGTGTAGGGCAGGTGTAGCACTTCCTGTGGTTGCAGGGGAAGGTGCCGGGGGTGGTGGGGCTAATGGGGAGTGCGGAGTGGACGAGGGAGTTGCGGAGAGAGCGGTCCCTACAGAAGGTGGATTGGGGTGGGGAGGGAAATATATCCTTTGTAATGGGGTCAGATTGCAGGTGGTGGAAATGGTGGAAAATGATACCTTGAATCCAGAGGTTAGTGGGGTGATATGTGAGGACAAGGGGAATTCTGTCTTTGTTTTTGTTGTGGGGAGGGGATGTGAGGGCAGAGGTGCGGGAAACGTACGAGATGCGTCGAGAGCATTTTCGACCACTGAAGGGGGAAAGTTGCGATCCTTGAAATAAGAGGACATCTGGGATGTTCGGGAGTGGACCGCCCTATCTTGGGAATGGATGTGGCAGAGGTGGAGGAACTGGGAGTAGGGGATCACATTCTTGCAGGAAGGTGGGTGAGAGGAGGTATATTCTAGGTAGCTGTGGGAGTCAATGGGCTTGAAATAGATATTGGTTTCGAGGTGGTCACCAGAGATGGAGACAGAGAGGTCCAGGAAGGAGAGAGAGGTATCAGAGATGGTCCAGCTGAACTTGATGTTGAGGTTGAGGCAACGAAAACAAAGCCAGAATGTGCTATACCTGCCCCTACACTTCCCCCTCACCTCCATCCAAGGAACCAAAAAAACCTTCCACATCAGACAGAGGTTCACCTGCACATCTGTCAATGTGGTCTATTGTATCCGCTGTTCCCGACGAGGCCTCCTCTACATCGGTGAGACAAAGCGGAGGCTTGGAGATCACTTTGTAAAGCACCTGTGCTCTGTTTGCGACAAATGAACACCTTCCAGTCACAAACCACTTCAACTCCCCCACACAGTCCCACTCCCTGGACAACATGTCCATCCTGGGCTTCCTCCAGTGTCACAATGATACCATCCAGAAACTGGAGGAACAGCACCTCATATTCTGCCTTGGGCGCCTATACCCAATGGTCTCAATGTGGACTTTACTAGTTTCAAAATCTCCCCACCCCCAGCCTCATCCCATGATCAACCCTCCCTCTCATCCCCGCCTCCTTGACCTGACACAATCTGTCCATCTTCTCTCCCACCTATCTGCTCCTCCAACCTCACTGACCAATCCCCATCACTGCCTACCTGCCTCCAACTATCACCATCCCACCTACCTTCCCCAGCCCCACGCCTCCTCTCTCTATTTCAGAGCTCCCTTCCCTGCCCCCATTTCTGAAGAAGGGTCCTCACCCGAAACGTCAGCTTTCCTGCTCTCCTGATGTTGCCCGACCTGCTGTGTTCCTCCAGCTCCACACTGTGTTATCTCTGACTCCAGCATCGGTAGCTCCTACTATCTCTTCCTCTCGAGTCTCTTCTTTATCAACAATGAGGAACCAGGAGGAAGAACTACTAAGCTGAATTGGGCCTGTATGCCACAAAAAGGGTTGCAGATTGTTGAATCGGTTTGCTTTATTCTCTGTAATCCTCATTTTCTAGTTGAGTGAGGGGAGTGGAGCCAGGGGATATACACCATTCAACATATTTGTACAAGACTGATATTTAAAACACATTTACAAACTGGCCTAATTTACACATTACATTTTACATGGTTTATCTCCAACTACTATTGCTCCACAGCAGCTGGCACAAAATATTTCATTCTGAGCAGATTCAAACTGATCTATTGCACCACTCAAGTGCCCACGTACAAGTTATTCTTTGCTTTTACCCATGCCCTCACTATGAAGATAGCAAAAAACCTCAAATAAAGTCCATAAAAGCAGCAGGGACAGTAAAAATTACCCACAGCACCCTGGGCTAGGGAGGAGGAAATTCTGCCCAAATGCCTATCAGTATCCAGTAGATGTGTGTTAGGGCTGGGTGTGCGTGCGTGCGTGTGTGTGTGCATGCATGAGAGAGAGAGAGAGAGAGAGACAGACAGACAGACAGAGACAGAGATCCAAGGCATCGGAGAGCTGCTACTGTCTGTTGGATCTATACCTTTAGTATTAAGCAACTTCTTCAGGTCTGAAGGGGAGCAAAATGAAGGGACAAAAAAAAAAGTCAAATGAAGCAAACAAATAAAAGCTGATTGAAGTTAGCATTTAGCAGTAAAACTAATAATGTGTGTGTATTGACTCAATTTCTGGTTTCATAATCGCATAAAACTGATGGAAGGATTGCAAGAAGCAAACTGATAAGGACCTATCATGTGACAGCGCTTAAGCAGGGTGGGGGGTGTTGAAGAACAATCTTTCTTCCAGTCCACTCTCTATAGGAGCTCCATACCAATGACATACAGAGCACAGATGACAACTTCCCGCCCAGGCTCTGCCCTTACCTCTGCCTAACTGTGTCGAGTTCATTGTGATCCCATTAGTGTGCAAGCTATCTTCCTGATAAGGTGAAGGCTTATGGACTGAGGCAGCAGGTGTCGACATGCAGCAGGCAAAATGGAGCTGATCATTGACCTCCATATCTGAAAATTTAAAGAAACAGAAAACAAAATGGAGACTTCAGGTGCATCTGTACTGCAGAGTGTATTTCCGAGTAACAAAATGGAAAGAAAAGCCTTCCAGTCACATGATACTACCTCATTATATGTAGGGTAGCATGAATGACAGTCTGATGTTCATGATATTTATTAATGGATCTTTTAGTGTTTTAGTGATTTTCAGAGGCATCATTGAATCTCACAAGGCATCTGTAACTGAAAAAAATAAATGTCATGAACATCTTCCCTATGAATATGGCAGTTCAGGTGATGTGTCAAGACTACAGCACATAGGAGCTCCTGGATACCATCGTGATCCAGCCTGTGTGAATGGGAGTGGGAGTTGGAGGTTGGATATGCAGCTCACAGAAGGTCCACGATGATGATTCCTGGGTTGAAGGGACTTGTCTTATGAGGAAAGATTGAGCAGGTTCGGCCTATACTCATTGGAGTTTTCGAGATTGAGTGTTTATTAAAATGAAAGATTCTGAAGGAGCTAGACAAGATAGATACCAACAGGATGGCAAAGTGAAGACAGTCAGCATCACCAAGAGGAGCAGGTGAGGTGAATAATCTGAGGCAGTTAGTCAGAGACAGAGCTAAAGTAATTGGAGACGATTAGAACTGGTTCTTGCTCTAGTACAGAGAAAGGAGCTAGCTTCTTAGTGAGTCTCTGGAAGTTAAGGTATTTTATGCTCTTAAATGTTCATATTATATGCATGTTAGTGGTAAGGTTAAATATATAAAAGGCAACATAAGCAATGAATAATGAAATTAAATAATTAAACTCATTTAGAATGGCAGTTCAGGTGATGTGTCAAGGCTACAGCACATAGAAGCTCCTGGATATCATTGTGATCCAGCCTGCATTGATGACAGCGGGAGTTGGTGGCTGGATATGCAAACTGACAATGGCACCATGGTACACGAAGCCATTCAAGTGGGGGGACACTAAGGAGGGCAGTATTAATAGTATTAGTACTGGGTGATAGTATAATGAGGAGGGATGAGCACCATTCTCGGCAGCAAAGAACAAGAGTCTAGAAGGCTGTGTCGCCTGCCCGATAGCAGGGCTTGGGTCATCAGCTGACGACTGGAGAGGAACTTGTAGTGAGAGGAGGGTGGTTTCAGAGGTCATGGTCTATGTAGCTACCAATGACATTGGTAGAACTAGCAACAAGGTTCTGCTCTAAATTAATTCTCTAAATTAGAGAGCAAAACATCACAGGTTATAATCTCTGGATTATTAACTGAGCTGCCTGCATCAGTTGCTAATTTTAAATCGGAGATAGATAAATTTTTGCAGAAGATATCAAAGAATATGGGCTAAAAGCATATGGAGTTAGGCTACAGATCAGCCTTGATCTCACCGAATGGCAGAACAGGCTCGAAGGGCTGAATGGTCTATTTCTGTTCCTATGTTCCAAATTGGCATTGGGTTCGTAACACTAGAGAGATGAATGCATGATTCAAAGACTGGTGTGGAAGAAGTGGGTTCCAGCTTGTGGGCTCCTGGCACCAATGCTGGAGAAATACCTGAACTGTGCTAGGTCCAGTGTTCTTATAAACTACATAACTAGGGAAGTAGAAAGAGTCTTAAACTAAATAGTGGGGCAAGGGATCAAACATGGAAAGATGTAGCATATCAAAGAGTAGAGACACAATGAAAGCTGAAAATAGTAATATGGGAAGTAAGGGTCAGAGAATGGTAAGAAGGGGTAAACAGAAGAAAACCTAGGAATACACCAACAATCAAGACTAGATGTTATAAAGATAACAAAAAGTCAAAACTAAAGGCTCTGTATCTGAATGCGCAATAGCATTCATAACAAAATAAATTGAAGAAAATATATTCAACCTGATGGCTATTATGAAGTCCTGGCTTCAGGGTGACAAGAATTTGGTCTTGAATATTAAGGGGTGTACGATAGTCAATACACAAAGGAAGTTAAGGAAAAGGAAGGGTAACATTGTTAATCAATGATGGTATTAGTGCAATAGATAGAGATGACATTGGTTCAGGAGATCAGGATGTAGAAATGGCTTAGGTGGAGATGAGGAGTAGTAGATGAAAGAAGTCACTCGTGGGAATGGCCTGCAGGCCCTCAAACAGTAACCACAACTTGGGACAAAGTATACAAGAAGAAATATTCAGCACTGGTGTTAAAGGGATGACAATAATCATACGTGTAGGTGACTGGATGAGACGTTCATAGAATGCTTTTGAGGTAGCTTCTTAGAGCAGCACGTTTTGGAACTGACCAGCCAGCAGGTTACACTAGACTTGGTTAATGTGTAACATGACCACAGTGTTAAGGTACTTCTAGATCATAGCGACCACAATATGATGTAATTTCACATTTCACATTGAAAAGGAAAAGATTGGGGCTAAGACTTGTATTTTAAACGTAAGTAAGGGCAACTATGTGGGTGTGAGCCAAGCTAGCTACAGTGAACTGGCATACTAAGTTAGGGGATAGATCAATACAATTCAGAATACTCCATATAAGTATATTCCTACAGGGGTTGGTTAAGCTTATTTGGCCAGATGGTTGGTTTGCGGTACAGAGTGAGGCCATCAGCATTGGTTTACTTCCCAGGCCAACTGAGGTTACCATAGAGAATACTCCTTCCCAGCCTCTCCCCTTGCCTGAGGCCAGGTGACCCTCAAGTTAAACCACCACTAAGTGTCTCTCTCAAATGAGAGAGCAGTCCTTTGGTCCTGTAGGACAATAGCAATTTTATGTTACTATTGCTTCTATAAATGAAAATTCTAGAAGTGAGGACATATTATCCATGGTTAACTAAAGAAGTTTGGGAAAGCATCAAACTTAAGAAAAAAGAATCACATTTAACCAATTTATTGGAGCTCATTGAAGCAGAAGGCTTAAAACAAAGAGTAGGAATAAATGGGTCTTTTTTCCAAGTGGCAGGCAGTGGCTAGTGGGTGCTGCAGGGATCAGTACTTAAACTCCAGCTATTCACAATATATATTAATGATTTAGATGAGGGAACTTAAATAACATCTCCATGTTTGCAGATGACACAAAGATGGGTGGGAGGGTGAGCTGTAAGGAGGATAGAGAAGTTTTCGTATGATTTAGACAAGTAAAGTAAGCAGGCAAATATATTGCAAATGCAGTATAATGTGGATAAATGTGAGGTTATCCACTTTGGTAGCAAAATTAGGAAGGCAGTTTATCGTCTGAATGGTGACAGATTGGGAAAGGGGGAGGTGCAACAAGACCTGGGTGTCCTTGTAGACCAGTTGCTGAAAGTAAGCATGCAGATACAGTAGATAGTGATGAAGGTAACTGGCCTTCATAGCAAGAGGATTCGAGTACAGGAGGAGGGATGCCTAGCTTTAACTGTACAGAACCATGGTGAGACCATACCTGGAGTATTGTGTACAGTTTTGGTCTCCTTATCGGAGGAAGGGTGTTCTGGCAATGGAGGGAGTGCAAGGAAAGTTTACCAGATTGATTCCTGGGATGGCAGGACTGATGTACAGGGGGAGTCTGGATCAGCTAGGGCTATATTCACTGAAGTTTCAAAGAATGACCAGGGGGGATCTTGTAGAAGCCTATAAAATTCTAACATGATGAGGCAGGTTTGATGCTGGGAAGTATGTTCTTGATGACTGTGAAGTCCAGAACCAGGGGTTCTAAGGATACAGGAGAGTCCTTTTAGGACAGAGACAAGGAGAAATTTCCTCCACAGCGAGTGGTGAGCTTGTGGAATTCTCTGCCACTTGAGACCAAAACAAGCGAAGCGTGTTGGTCTTCTTGAGAGGTAGAATAGGGAATTATTAGTAGATAATAAGGAAATGGGGAATGAAATGAACAAATATTTTGCTTCTGTCCTCACTACAGAGGATATAGAGGCGGTCGAGTGTTTTCAAGAAGGAGACATATATTTCTTAGGGTTAAAGGGATCAAAGCATATGGGGAGAAAGCAGAAATAGGGTACTGTGTTGGATGATGAGTCGTGATCATCCTGAATTGGGACAGGAGGCCCAAAAGGCCTACTCCTGTTTCTATATTCAATGTCTCTATTAGTAACATGCATCGTGAATAAACAGGAGCCTGCAGATATACTATAGTTGGATTTCCTGAAACTTTTGATAAGGTGACACATCGAAGGATATTTAAAAAAAAGCTCACTATGTAGGGGGTAACATATTAGCATGGAGGGAAGAAAACAGAGAGTATACATAAATGGGTCTTTGATTGGCAGGATGTAACAAGTAGAGTCCTGCAGAGGTCTGTGCTGGGACAGTCTCAACTTTTTGCAATTTATATCAATGACTTGGATGAAGGAAGCAAAGGCATGGTAGCTAAATTCACAGGTGACACCAAGATAGGTAACAAAGTATGTGGCGAAGAGAACATAAGGAAGTTGCTTCGCAGTTGCTGATGGATATAGGTTGACTGAGTGGGCAAAGATCTGTCACATGCAGTATAAATATGTGAAAATGTGAAGTTGTTCATTTTGGCAGAAAGAATAAAAACAAGCAGAATGGTATTTAAATGGAAAACAACTGTAGAATTCTGAGATGCAGAGGGATTGAGGTGTTCTGATGCATGAGTCACAAAAGGTTAGTATGCAGGTACACCATATAATCAAGACAGCTAATGGGATGCTATCCCTTCCTACACAAGGAATTGAATATAAAAATAAGGATGTAATATTTCAGTTATACAAGGCATTGGTGAGATGACATCTCGAATATTGTGTGTATTTTAGTTCCCCTTATTTCAGAAAGGGTGCAAATACAGTGGGGGCAGTACAGAGCAGGTTTACTGGATTGATAGCTGAAATAATTGCGTTGTCCTATGAGAATAGGTTGGACAGATTGCACTTGTTTCCACTGGAGTTTAGACGAGTAAGGGCTGACTTGATTGAAGTGTATAAGATCCTGGATAGTCTTAACAGGGTGGACGTAGAAATGATGGTTCTTCTTGTGGGGCAGTCCAGAACAAAGAGGCACGGTTTTAAAATTAGGGGACACCTTTTCAGAGCCAAGGAGAATCTGATTCTCTTAGAGGGTTGTGCAATTTTTGAACACTCTGCCTCAAAAAGCGGTGGAGTCAGGGTCATTGAATATTTTTAAACACAGAAGTGGATAGATTCATGTTAGACAGAGGAATCAAGAATTATCAGGGTGGATGGAAATGTTGACTTTGGAAATGAACAGATCAGCCATGATCTTATTGGATGGCAGAACAGGCTCGAGGGCCTGAATGGTCTACATCTGGTCCTATTTCCTATGTTTGCATGTTTCCTCTCGAGGGGGAATCTATTTCGGGTTCCTGGTGGCTTCTGCATCGATGAGGCAGTCCTAGTACTGACTTGTGGCTGCTGTGGTGGAGGAGAGTTTGGGTTCCTGGCCGTCTCTGTGTCCAGTGCAGATTCAGGGAGGCATCAGCAGAGGTAAGTTTGGGCCCAGTACGAGACCCAGCTGCATCAGCAAGGTGGGTCCGAAGCTGACTCATGGCGGGGGTAGAGTCGAGTTTGGGCCAGTGCGGTATTCAGTGGCATCAGTGACATCTGCATTGGCAAGGTCTGGCGAGGACTCATAGTGGTGATGGCGTCAGTGGTGAGCGACTTTCATTCCAGCAGCAGTGGCACAGCAAAGACTTGTGCCTGCCACCAGAACCTTGGCGGAGCACTTAACAAGAAAGACTTTTCAGTTGAACACTTTTTCTTTATTTTTCTGCCTTCATATTCTATGTTTTGGTTTATTTTTCTGTGTTCTAACATAGCACTGGAGAGTGATGACACTATACAACACATTTCATTGTATTTTGTAACAAAATACACTTGACAATAAATAAATCAAATCAAAGCAAATCAACTAGGAGAAGCAATCTCAGAATATAGGGTCTCTCATTTAACATGGTGATACAGCAGAATTTATTCCCACGGAGAGTTGCTAATCTTTTGAGTTCTCTACCCTAGGGAGAAGTGAAGTCTGGCATATGGAATGTATTCAAGACTGAGTTAGACAGATCTTTGATCTACAAGGGAGTCAAGGGTTATATGAGCTCAACAGGAAGACCAAATCAGATCAGTCATGATTTTATGTAATGGAGGAGCAAATTCAAGCAACCAAATGGTCTATTCCAGCTCTGGTATCTTACCTATCTGGGGATTTTAGGGTAATCTACCTCTATTGTCTCCTCTCCACTCCAGTTTCACATTTTGTGGCACAAGTGAGAGATTAGGTGGAGCACCCTGGCTTCAGGCTCCTGGCCAACTGAAGAATAACCAAAACATGCCACCCCCTCAGTTTCCAACTGCTTCTAGGTCTGTGGAACCATTCAGCAAAATTTCACCAACACTTTATACCCATGTCTATAATTGAGTGTTGGATTTTTGGGGTGAATACATTTGAGCCTTTGTGGAAAGCATCCTCTTCCTAAACTCTGGCCAATGTCATCACTGGAAATACTGCACAACATGCATGATATCTTTGTGTCTGCTTCACCTGTGCAAAATCAAACTCCACAGTCCAGTCCTAGGTTCTGTCCTTGGATGGTGCCTGAGGACAGGATTTTTGAGTTCAATGACACAAGGAAGTTGGAGATCTGACAGTAAAGGTGGGATTTATTTGAGATGATGATGAAATCAGAGAGGGGTGGATCATCAATGAAAAGTATTGCGTTAAATGGCACTTTTCAAAATTGTTTTGCACCAAGTAAAGTCAGTGCCAATAGTGGAACATTGATCCTTCTTTGCCACTGCTGAGGGCACATTTGAACTATCAATAAGAGCCTGATGACTAAGGCAGTGAACTATTGTGCAGTCTGATTGATACAGCTTGTCATTTGGTGAAGCATGGTAGTTAATACCACTTAAGGTTGAGTGTTGAACTGGAGTTTCTCATGTAGGATTCCAGCGTTGCTACCAAGCAGTGCTTGCAACCACCCTCTGCACCACCTCCAACCCTCAATGCTACTCAAACCTGAAAATGAAGTAGACCAGGGCCATTGCCAGGGAACACCTCATACCAATGTCACCAGTGCCAATTCAGTTGCATAAAAAGGGGGGTTTAAATAGGCAGCAAATTCACAGCCCCTGCTTCTCTGGGTCAGATGTCACAATCTCCCTTCTTTAGTTAGTGGCCAATACAGAACTTTGTTCTCCCTGACCCTCTCACAGCATCTCCATTGTTATCAATTTTGTTTGTTTGTTTGTCAATGAATAATTCAACTTTCCTGTCCTAACTGACCAAATGCAGAGGTGATAAAGTGATGTATTTCCGAAGATCTACATCAGAGCAATTGGAAATTCAGCCAGAGTCCCTGTTCCTGTTCACAAAATGATATTCAAGATAGAGGTACATCTGTGGGGATGTTGGATCCTTGTAAAAAGTTTAGTCCCCCGCTGAAAAGACTACTGGAACTTTTTGTTGAGGTTAATATGTAGATGATGAATCAAAGAGCGACTAGTGCCTGTAGAACTCTGCCCTAGCCAGACTCCAAGCCTCCAGGACAAGAAAGGAGAGGAGAGGAGAGGAGAACAAAATTCCTGGAAAATCCTCCACCAACCTGTCTTTTCACACAGCTCAATAATGGTACTGATCAAAATATGGCGTTGGGTATTAATGCAATCATCATTTAGCCACAGGTTGTGAATAACTACAATTTCACACAGCAGGAAATACAGTATGTAATTTCCTAATCTATATTTTACCATAAATGATAATTACTCTACATCGTCTGTGGGAATCAAAACTCCCAGAGCCATCACTAGCAAACTAACAGAACCACTGGCGTTTCCATTACTGGTTTGTCCTTTACAAATGCTAGTCCAACATTTCCAATTATACCTGGTGACATTCCAACTTTTAATACACCAGAACTATTCTGGGTTTCAAAGAATATTTATTTACTCATGGGCTTTAAGCTCCTTGTTATTGAGGGTTTTAAAATATCCATTTTCGGGATATGGGCATTGCTGGTAAAGCCAACATTTATTGCCTGTCCTCTAATTGCCCCTGAGAAGGTGACAGTGAGCTACCTGCTTGAATTGCTGCTGTCCGTGCGGTGTAGGGGAGGAAGTTATGGTATTTTTGACTCAGTAACAGTGAAAAATCAGCAATATAATTCTAAGTTAGGATGGTGTTGAGCAGTGGAAATTGCAAATAGCAGTATTCCCATGCTATCTTTGAGGTGGTGAAGGTCATGGGTTTAGGAAGTGCTGCCAAGCTATGGCAAGTTGCTACAGTGCATCCTGTAGTAGGCACACACTACAGCCATGGTATGCTGATGATGGAAGGGATGAATGATATCATAATCAAGCAAGTTGCTTTGTCCTGGATGGTGTCAAGCTTCTTGACTGTAGTTGCAGCCAGGCAAGTGCAGGGTTTTCTATCACAATCCTGAGTCTTGCCTTGTAGGTGATGGAGAGGCTTTGGAGATCAATCTTCAGCACTACAGTCAAAATACTGTTGGGAGCTGTAGTCTTTGTATTGTCTTTTGATGTCATGTGGAGTGAACCTAACTGGCTGAAGACCGGTAATGGTGCTGGACAGGACCTCAAGGAAGGACCATACGTTTGGCACTTCTGGTTATGAATGGTTACATGTACCCATATTCCAACACTAATCACTGGATAGCATCAGGAACAGGAACCCTATTCCAAGTGTGCCCTGATCTGAGATTAGCTAACAGACTGGGATTAAAATTGGGACCGACTGGTAGGCCCAGCGAGCAACAACCCATTCTGAAAGTTCAACTGCCTGCTAACACTGCAGTAAACAAAACTGCAGCAATTCCCAATAGATAGCATTGAGGGTTAAAGTTACTTTGCTTCTACATATGAGAACTGCAAAGCTTAATTTATAAAAGGCAGGTGACAACACTAAATTGACATATTTAGTTGAACAGTCAAGAGATCGATGGTCATAAAGATGAAACCAAGGCTCTTTTAATCCACTGGTTATCGGTAAAAAAGAATCTACCTCTTTGAGCCTATAAGAAGATATTAGAACAGGTGACCAAACGCTAGATCAGTGTCAATTTTGACCAATTACACTCTTGTGATTTGCTTTGGGACTTTTTACTACTTTAGAAGTTCTATATAAATGCAAGTTGTGATTAGTTATATAGCATTACCAGGCAGAGAACAAAACACTTAACCATTTCAAATAATGAAAAGTCTTATAATGTTTCTCTTTAAGTCAGCTGAGGATTACTGGTTGGCTACAATTCTCTGATGCCTTGCCCTCATGGCCATTTTTTCATCTTTGATCTATTTGATTATGAAATGCATTATAGCTGAGCCCAGTTTTGTCTTCAGCTGAATTCCACACAATCGATCAACAGCAATCCAGGGCACATACCACAGTTCTTCCTAATCCTGAGATTGAAAAACAAATTGTAGCAACTCAGCAGTACCACCTAAGTTGGGTCAGCACAGTGAATACGAAAGATCAAAGAGAGGTTCACCTGGTCTGTGGTACATGTACCCACTGAGCCAAGAACTTAACAATGAAACGGACTTTTATTCACCCAATTTTCTGATTATCCTGTGACAGAAAACATGTCACCTAACCTACACAAGCAGATATTTTTGCACAGTACAATAACTCTGGCTCTATTTTGTGAATGGTGATAACTATTCAACACAACATACTCATTTGGTTCAGGAGTGGGGTCACTGGACTTGAAATGTTAACTCTGTTTCTCTCCCCACAGATGCTGCTAGATCTGCTCAGTCTCTCCAGCACTTTTGTTTTTACTATACTCATTTGGTTCCTTACATCAATATTTGCTATTTAACTCTTCAGTGTCTGTTTCGGAAAGATATACAGCCGAGACTATTCAGAGTCAAAAGCCAGAGTTTAAGTGAGTTTGAGAGAGATAATGGGAACTGCAGATGCTGGAGAATCCGAGATAACAAGGTGTAGAGCTGGATGAACACAGCAGGCCAAACAGCATCAGCTTCTAATGTTTGAAAACCTTATTTCCCCATTCTTTCCTCTCCCAAAGTCGTCAATTTCATAAGGTTACAGTTCCATAGGAGTTTTGTTGTGGGCTGAACAGTCACTTAAGTGCCTATCCTTCATGCTTAGTCTCCAAGACACAGTCTAGGCTCATCTAATTGTAGACTGTATCACAGCAAACCAAATGCCATCTTATTTGGCCACAACCAACACCACCGCTCCCGCACCGCCTCCCCCCCTCAAAACAAAAAACCCAGAGCTGCTGAAGACAATTCTACCAATCTTACTATCAGCTCATGTGGGCTCAGCTAATCTAGAACAGACTAGAGATAGAATATGAGCCTTTCTGGTTATATGGCTCTGTTGCACACTTGGCAGTGCAGCAACTCACTGAGGTATCAGAAGGAGCAAGACATTTCTTTCTTCCCCACCTTCTCCAAAAGATTTCAGACTTCGATAAAACTATTCCTTTTCAGCTCAGAAATGGTGGGCTGCAACTGAGGAGGGGGCTGAAGTATTCAAATCCAAGAAATCAAAACCAAACTCGCTAATGAATTCCCACCGAAATGAATGTAAATTCCTGAAATCCTTTCTGATAAAAGGTATAAATGATTGAAGTCTGTCTTTCCTCTAAAAGGTCGTGTTAAAATAAAAGCCAAAATGATTTCCATTTAATGATGTACTTTTAAAAAAACTGCTTTAAATATTAATTCTTCTTTCCCAAATAGGGCTAGGCTGTCAGGAAAAGTCAATCCAAGGACGGTGGAGAGTGCCAGCCAGGCTTCTGAATCTATAAAATAAATCTCTTTGACAGGGGAAACTGCATTTTTAGAAGGACTGTATTGTAATCCGTGCAATAAACAAACTGGTTAAAAATATACAAGATAATTAATGCACCCCTCTCCAACCACTGGAACCATATTAAATGGTTATTATATGAGACTAAAACAAGACATAATATAGGGTGGGGTGCACACAATTAAGTGAACAACAGTACTGGGCCTGTAAGCAGATGTCCCAGCAATAATGGAAGGAAGCAAAGAGCATCTGATGATTTGTCACATTTGCATCAATAAAGTTTGATTCAAATATTCACTTTATGCTGCTTATGGAGGAAGTGAGGGTGAGGGAATAGCTGGGAGATGAGGACTCAAAAGAAAGAATTCAATTAGCTTTTCTTTCCAAGCCATATTTCAGGAGCGCGTCGTCATACACTCTACAAATTAATTTTTCACTTTGACAAAAACAATTGCAGGAACTTTTTTTAAAAATGCACAAATAAACAAATTCCTAATTAAAGATGGTTCAGTTCGTTGTTTGTTGATTGGAAATACAATACAGTAGGATTTACTGAAACGCAGCTGAAGCAAAAAAGCATGACAGATAATCTATCTCATTCTGCTCCGAGACTAAGAATCATGGTTCGTGTTTCAGTGCAGCCATGATCATTCAAGGATAAAAACAGCAAGAGAGGAAATGAGTGGATCCCAACAAGCTGAGGTGCCCTCTGGGTCCTAAAACCTGTCAGATCAAGCCACCACACACAGACTAACTGCTTAGATAACATAAACCACACTCTGCTGTGAGCATTCCATACTGCATATTTCTTAAAACAGGTTTAATCTTGATTTAGCAAAAACTCCAAATACTCCAACTGGCACTACTAACAAAAGAGAATGCAGCTGGAACAGTGACAAAAAAAATGTGCATTTTCTTTCCATTATAATATGTATTTAACAATTTAGAATTATTTTCTGTATGCTCTATTCCACCAATGCCTGCCTTCTTACAATCTGTTTTGAATGCTTGATTCACAGGATTTAGATCAGAACCAGGAGTTGATCCTTAGTTGACTCATACAACAACAACTCATATTAATAAAGCACAGTTAACATAGTTTAATATCTCAAGTTACTTCACAGAAGCAATACCAGGCAAAATTAGGATTTATCGTTAAAGGAGTAGATTTTAAGGTAGGGTCTTAAAATAGAAGAGGGAGAGGTTTAGGGAAGGAATTCCAGAGCTTGGGGCCCAGATAGCTGATGCACAGTTGTCAATGGAACAGTGATTAAAACCAAGGATACACAAGAGGCCAGAACTAGAGAAGAGCAGAGATCTCAGAAGGTTATGGGAGAAGAGCCACAGAGGAATTTGAAAATCACAATGTGTATTTTAAGATCAAAGTTAAGTAGGTCAGCGAGAACACTGGTTCTAAAGCTTGAACTACAAAGATCCTAATACTGCAGAGAAGTGGGCACCACTGTTTTGTGAAGGGTCTCACAAAGGATGGGGAATTATCTGCAGATATAAAACAGATGTTCATGTTCCGTCCCCAAATGTCTTGTCAAGTTTAATCTAGATAAATGTGAGGTCCATTTTGGTAGGGCAAATCAGGGTAGGTCTTATACACTTAATGGTAAGGTCCTGGGGAGTGTTGCCAAACAAAGAGACCGTGGGGTGCAGGTTCATAGTTCCTTCAAAGCAGAGTCACAGGTAGACAGGGTAGTGGAGAAGTCGTTAGGTATGCTTGCCTTTATTGGTCAGTGCATTAAGTATATGAGTTAGGAGGTCATGTTGTGGCTGTAGAGGACATTGGTTAAGTCATGTTTAGAATACCGTGTTCAATTCTGGTCTCCCTGCTATAGGAAGGATGTTGTGAAACTTGAAATGACTCAGAAAATATGTATAAGGATGTTGCTAGCGTGGGAGAGTTTGAGCTATAGGGAGAGGCTGAATAGGCTGAGACTATTTTTCCTGGCACATCAGAGGATGAGGGTTGACCCTATAGGAGCTTGTAAAGTCTTGAGGGGCATAGTTCAGGGTCTTTTTCCCAGGGTAGGGAAGTCCTAAACGAGAAGGCATAGGTTTAAGATGAGAGGGGAAAGATTTAAAAGGGACCTAAGGGGCAACTTTTTCCACACAGAGGCTGGTGTGTGTATGGAATGAGCTGCCAGAGGAAGTGGTACAATTACAACATTTAAAAGGCATCTGAATGGTATATAAATAGGAAGGGATAACAAGGTGTGGAGCTGGATGAACACAGCAGGCCAAGCAGCATCATAGGAGCAGGAAAGACGGGTTTGGAGGGAAATGGGCCAAATGCTGGCAAATGGGACTAGATTAATGTAGAATATCTGGTCGGTGCAGACGAGTCGGACTGAGGGGTCCAATTCGTTGACTATGACCTATAACCCAAACTTAGAATGACACTTTTTAGATGGCTCAATTGTTAGGTGGACTGCCTGATATCCATTTAAACCATGTCCACCAGGAAGATCTTGGCATTACAGGCTGGCCCATGTCTGAATATTCCTGGAAGTTCCCTGCCTGGAGTTTCCAAAACACAACTCCCCTTAAATTAAATAGAAGCTGGGAAGTGGAGGAGCCAGTATGTAGCTGTTTGCTTATATTACTATGTGTCTGACTGTGGGCAATTTCAGCCCACTTGCTGAAAACAGCCCTGAGATGACTCAGAACGTGACACATCCCAAAACGGTTGATAATTAAGAGCACTACAGCATGACAAGCTGCGTCACACTTACCATATACAAATCCAGTAATTCTGTCTGCACTTCCACTTAAAAATGCCCTCGAGAATACCTGTCAAAAATCAAACACTCAGATTCGGGGTAATGAAATCAGAATCAAGGCTCTGAACCTTGGCTGCTTTATTATCTTTCCCTCCCCGGCTATGTTAAAGTGAAGCCAGGTTCAGCATCTGCTGTGATTCTTTCAGCTTCATTGTGTTCAGACTAGTGACTGAGCCTGAAACCTTCCTGCTCACTAAGCATTTGGCCCAAGTAAGTGTGGAAATTTTACTTTTCATTCAAGTTGATTTTTGTCAGAAACAAAATCAGATTTCTGGCTGTGATATCATGCTAACCTTCAACTGAACTTGTGAATGAATGGAATTTGGTGAAGAATCATGCAAAAGCTCATACCATCACTATCTATAACCAAATGATTAATTGTGGCTGTTACTACTGGATTTTTGCCAAAACTGTAGACAGTGAGAGAAGCAATTTAGATTGAACATGTGACTTACAAATTATAGGTGTTGGAGACAGATTCTTTAACATGCTGGAGACAGTTAACGCTTTAAACAAGTCCTGCCATTAGCAACTTGATAGTTTCTATCAAAAATCTTGAATGTTCTCAAGTCAGGGTAGCACCATTAGCCTCAGCATCCCTGTGGCCTGGAGCAGCAAACACAGGCCTAGCCTTCCAATCCCAGGTACATTGAGGTCACGTGTAGTGCCAGCCTATCATAGAAACATATAAAATAGAAGAAGCAGGCCATTTGGCCCTTCGAGCCTGCTCTGCCATTCAATATGATCACAGCTGATCATCCAATTCAGTACCCTGTTCCCACTTTCTTCCTATACCCTTTAATCCATGTAGCCCTAAGAACTATATTCAATTCCTTCATGAAAACATTCACTGTTTTATCCTTAACTACTTTCTGTGGCAGAGAATTCCACAGGCGCCCCACTCCCTAAGTGAAGACATGTCTCTTCATTTCAGTCCTAAATAGCCTACTCTGTATCCTTTAACTGTGACCTGTGGTTCTGCCTGGTCATCAGTTACATTCTTCCTGCATTTACCCTGTCTAGCCCTGTTAAAATTTTATAGGTTTCGAGGAGGTAACCCCTCATTCTGCTAAACTCCAGTGAAAAATAATCCTAACCGATCCAGTCTCTCCTCATACGTCAGTCCTGCCATCCCAGGAATCTGTCTGGTAAACCTTCACTGCACTCTTTCCATCGCCAGAACATCCTTCCTCAGATAAGGAGGCCAAAACTGCACACAATACTCCAGGTATGGTCTCACAAAAATCCTGCACAGTCGCAGCAAGACATCCCTGCTCCTGTACTCAAATTCTCTCACTATGAAGACCAACACACCATTTGCCTTCTACATTGCTTGCTGTACCTACATGCTTACCTTCAGTGACAGGTGTACAAGGACACCCAGGTCTCGTATCACCTTCCCCTTTCCCAAAATATCACCATTCAGGTCATAATCTGCCTTCCTGTTTTTGCTACCAAAGTGAATAAGCTCACCTTTATCCACATTATTCTGCCATGCATTTGTCCACTCACTCAACTTGTCCAACGCACACTGAAGCATCTCTGCATCCTCCTCACAGTTCACCCTCTCACCTAGTTTTGTGTCATCTGCAAACATTGGAGATATTACATTTAGTTCTTTCATATAATTATAAAGATATTTTGTGAAATGCTGGGGTTAAAGCACTGATCTCTGTGGTACCCACTAGTCACTGCCTGCCACTTGGAAGAAGACCCATTTATTTCTACTCTTTGTTTCTCGTCTGCCAACCAGTTCTCTATCTCTGTCAGTACAGTACCTCCAATCCCTTGCGCTCTAATTTTACATGCTAATCTCATGTGTGATCTTATCAAAAGTCTTCTGAAAGTCCAAGTAAATCAAATCCATTGGCTATCCTTTATCAACTCTACTAGTTACATCCTCGAAGAATTCCAATAAATTTGTCAAGCGTGATTTCCCTTTCATAAATCCACCTGATCCTGTCACTGTTTTCCAAGTTTCCTGCTATTAAATCTTTTAAATGAACTCTAGCATTTTCTCCACTACTAACGACAGGCTGACTGGTCTATAATTCCATGTTTTCTCTCCATCTCCCTTTTTAAATAGTGGGGTTACATTATCTACCCTCCAAAACACAGGAACTGTTTCAAGATTCCACAGACTCTGGAAGATGAGCACCAATGCATCCACTATTTCTCAGGTCACCTCTTTAAATACACTGGGATGTAGATTATTGGGCCTTGCAGACTTATTGGCTTTTAATCCAACCAATTTCCCCAGCTTTATTTCCTTTCTGATACTGATTTTATTCAGTTCCTCCCTCTCACTAGACCCTTGTTCTCCAACATTTTTGTGATGTTATTTGTGCCCTCCTTTGTGAAGGCAGAACCAAAGTATGTATTTAATTGGTCTGCTATCTCTTTGTTCCCCATTATAATTTTCCCTGTTTCTGACTATAAGAGACCTACATTTGTCTTCACTAAGCTTCTTCTTTTCATATACCTATACAGATATTAAGCATATCTATCACTATTCCAACTGTGGACAACTACTCTCAGGTGGCTCAACTATTCACCTGGTGGACTAGCCAGTCCTTTGTTCTTTTAGGTTCTCAGGCTTATACCTTAAACCAGTTTGTAACTTGGAGATGATGATAATGCTGACACAATCCTCAGATCTCTCTTTCCACTCAACAAGCAACTGCCTCCTTTTAGGTATTTCATCTAGATTAAATATATTTCCCTCACCACCAACCCTTTCACCTTACTCCACTATAGTAATTGATGAGTCACTGCCATATGGCTCTGTTCCATCAATGCCAGTTTTCCTCCATCATTCATGTCTTCACTAATATCCATACACCAATAACAGCAGCTCACAGTTTTCTTGTGCAGCCCTACTCCTCCTGGCTCCACAAACATAATTTAGTACCTTACAGGCCTCCTCAGCCTTATCACCCAATGAAAATGACTGTGCGTACAGCTTGCAATACCACCATAACACCCCCACCTGCAACAAAACTGTCCCTCAAAATTGTGTTGGTGTTCTACATAAATCATAAGCTCCTGCCTGTTTCAAGTGCATACGTGGGATATCCAGCGGAAGGCCTTTGGATATAAGGTATCTGGCAGTAAATACTTGAGAGTCATAAAGATTGATTTAAAAAGATGACCATCATCCGCAAAAGTCTTTGGCAAGTCTGCATCTATGATATAAAATATGATGCGTGGACATTTCTAGGGGTACACATGACATTCAATAATTTCACAATATCTGAATCCATTGCTGTTGATACAACAGACTACAGAAGGAACACAAGCGGCAGCAATGATTATTTGAGAAAATTAATATATTGGGAAAAAGGTGAGAGAGAAACAAACCACTTTGCTGTGACGTTCAATGGCTTTACTATCGCCACTATCAATATCCTGGGGGTTACCAGAAACTGGAATGAACCAGCCATGTAAATGTTGTGGCTACTTAAATAGGTCACAGGCTGAGATTTCAGCAGTGAGTAACTCACCTCCTGACTCTCAGCTTGTTCATTAGCTACAAGGCACAAGTCAGGAGTATGATGGAATATTCCCCACTTGCCTGAATGGGCGCAGCTTCAACAACACTCAAGAAACTCAACATCACCCAGAACAAAGCAGCCCGGTTGATTGGCACCTCATCCACCACCTTCAAAATTCATTCTCTTCACCAGCAATATACAGTAGCAGCAGTACGTACCATCTGCAATGTGCACTGCAGCAACTCACCAAAACTCCTTCAACAGCACCTTTCAAACTTGCAAGCACAACCACCTAGGAGGACAAGGGCAACAGACACACGGGGACACCACCGATTGCAAGAGTTTGTGAGCAAACTCGGAACTACGTTGCCATTCCTTTGGTGTCACAGAGTTAAAATCCTGAAACTCCCTCCACAACGGCAGTGACAGTGTCCCTGCACCACACAGACTACAGCCGTTCAAGAAGGTGGCTCAATATCATCCTCTCAAAAGCAGTTAGGAATGGACAATAAATGCTGGCCTAACCAATGACACCCGCATCCTGTAAAAAAAATTCTAATTGAAGTTTTCAAAATTACAGATGAAATTGCTAAAGCTGATTTTTGGCAATCTTTTCCAAGACAGAGAAGGGTTCAAACAGCATTAAACGGAAGTTAAATAAGGAAGTTGGGGTAAGAGCTGAATGAAGAGGAACTACTTTCACCCAAACGGCAAGAGTTGCAATACTTAGCAGGAAAGGCCATTCAAACAGACAGTACAAATGGATTTACAAGGCAATTGGGCAGATTTTTATATGGAGAAATACAGTCGAGGGTTATGGTGAGAAGGATGTTAGGTGGGGTCAGTTGTGAAAAAAGCTACACATCTTATCCAATGCTCATTCAATTTCTAAAATGCTTTTATGTAATTACATAGCAAAACTAAAATAATCCCACTCTTTCCCTCAGATAATTTGTAATCAGCATAGCCCTAAAACTGAATTTCAGACAGGACAGAAAGAAATTACAGGCAACAGCATGAAGAAGAAAGCATTGAAACTTTTACCTGAGGAAGAAAAAAGTAGAATTTCAGCCGAATATGACATGACATGAAATGCAATATCAGTGACAGATTATGGTGCCTTATATTGTGCAGAAGATTAACTGTCAAGTAAACATTGTTAACATTGTATTGATACTTTCTATATTTTTGAGTTCCAAAGACCACGGTGCAAGTTTTGGATTGAGGTAAAAGCTTTACAATGCTGCACAAAAAAAAAATGCACCACCTTTCATACCTCATTGGATCACGGCGGCACAGTTTAAATACAAAGACAATTTTAAAGATCAAATTTGTTAAAACATTCAAACTCATTCTTCCCAATGGAATAACTAGGCGAATTTATTGGCAGAGTATTCAGGTCAATCCCCAGTCAAGTTAGGTGATTGGAGGGGTATCACAATTGACAACCAGGTTCCTGGCACACAAATGAGGAAGAATCAGCATGTGTACAAGGACAGGATTAGGTTTGTATTAGGCTGATGTGTGTTGCAATTTAGCAAAAAAATTCACCACGAATGTTAATGCCACAGTTCGGACTTTTTCCATCATTTTCTTGGATAGAAACCTTGATGGAATTTCTACAGGCTGCCCACATATTCTATGATCTGAAATTGGTGTCTCTTCATTTTCATTTACTGCTGGACAGTACAGATCTAATGACTCATCACAATTGTGATAAACTGCCTTCTGCAGAGTGTGTTCGATGCCCATTATGAAACTTGTAAAATGGATGGCTACTTTCGAACTGCTAATCAAATGTACAATTAAGAAAGGAAAAAAAAGTACAGGAAAAATATTACAGAACAGATTACCTGTATAAGAGAAGTGTGGAAACAGTCTACAAGATGTTCGGCTATCCACCGGTTCTTTAAATGCTGCTTTCAGTTTTATTTGCCATGGATCATTTTCTTTAAATGAATTAGATCAACCTTATCTCTTTCCGTGTGATGAGATGTCACACACGGGCTCGTACCCTCTATATACTCATAGAGATTAAGAAAGTGGGACTGACTTGCATTCCAGTTAAAAGACCACCAATATGAAACACTTTGTCTGTTTATCTCTGCATAAGCACAGCCTGACCTGCTTTGTACTTTTTGTTTTGGTTTCAGAATTCTAGTGTCAGTGTTTTTGCTCTTGCATTTACATAAGGCATGTATAACCTCTGGATATCTCAAAGTGACACTTAAGTATTTTCTGAAAGTGTAGTCACTGATGTTAGAAAACACAGTACCAATTTGCACGGAGAAAGCTCTCACAAACAACGTGATAATGATCAGACCATCTGCTTTAGTAATCCTAGTTGAAAAGGGAGAAATATTGGCTGAGGACATTGGGGAAACTCCCCTACTCTTCAAATAGTGTCATGGCATCTATTACATTCCCATTAGAGCAGATTAGGCCCTGGTCCAAAAGATAGCACCTCCAGCAGTGCAGCACTCCCTCAGTGTTGTACTGGAGTACCAGCCTGGATAACATGTTCAAATCTTTGAAGTGGAACTTCATGCCACAACCTTCCAAATCAGAGGTGAAATTTCATGAACCAGTGCTGACATGCTTTGAACACCTGGTCGGTCTCTAATATGGACCTAAAAACTAGCAGCCTGACCTGGGACATTTATCCCTTTACTTTCCTTCAAAACCATTTTTTGAAGAAGTGAAACAATTGAAGGTTAATAATCTTTACACCTTGATAGAGAATGGAATATTAGCCCAAAACTGAATTTCACCCAGACTCCACTTGGCGGCTTGCCATGCTAGGCAAACTCTCAGTTCTTAGAAAAGCCTGGAATGGCTGCACAATGAAAACAACATTGCTAGTAACTAACTTAGCTCATGGTTTGCTTTGCAATTTTTAAACTGTAACTCCAGATCCACATGCACACATAGCCAATCACATAAAACATGCAGATAGCTGATGAAAGGATTGAAAAGTGGTACCCTGACTACTGTGATGGCACAGTGTGTTTGTAAGACATTTGATACCTTTCTGACCACACCCCCCAGCTCCCATTAACCAGCCAATCACAAGAGACCTAAACTTGTCCATGTTTACAAGGAGATGTGCAAAGCATGGGGCAGGTGTTTCCCCAAAGAGAACCTATCTGGGGAGCCTGTTTAAGAGGTTCACAAAGCAGTGTGATATACTATATGATAGTGACCCACAAGACAAAATTATTTGAAATTTATAAGTCAACAGTCTGGAAGATGACATCAAGTATTGATCAAGAGGATATGCCATTGCTTGTGAAATCATCCTACCCAACAGATTTCACCAACAGCATCTACGCTGTGGAGACCAAAAGAAAAAAAATCAGTTGTGAAGTTTCATTGCTTAACGATGTTAAATCAGCTGGCCAATTGAAAATGTTTCATAGTTAACAAACGGTAGCACTTTCCTTTCAGAAATGAATGGCACACCATGTCCACACTTCCCAAGTATGTGGCCAAGTTTGACCAATCCTCCACTTCGGCACATTTCTCCATGTTTAGGTTGGCAAAGCCAATCAACATCTAAGTTAAATCAGTAACATTCAGCATCACAGCATTTGGAGGGAACACAAATTAAATGAAATTCAAAGCAAATTGTTACTCAAAGCCTGAATTTGGTTATTTCACCATAAGACCATAGACAAGATGTAGGAGCAGAGGTAGGCCATGCAGCCCATGGACTCCAGTCAATCTGATCATGGTTGGTCTAATAACCCTTAAATCTAATTTCTTGCCTTTTCTCCTCGATTCCATAATTGATTAAAAATCTATTCATCGTAGAATTGCATACACATTAATACCCAGCCTTGACAGCCTTCTGTAGTAAAGAATTCCACATTCACCAGCTCTGAGAAGAAACTTCTTCTCATCTCTGTCCTAACTGGGTGACCCCTTACTCCTAAATTATGTCCTCTGGTCCTAGATGCGTCCACAAGATGAAACAACATCTACGCGGTCAAGTCTTCCAAGAATCTTGTATGTTTTAATAAAGATCTCCTAAACTCCAATGAGTACAGACCCAAAGTACTTAACCCCTCTTCGTAAAAAAAAATTCTTCCATTATTGGGATCAACCCAGTGAACCTTCTCTGAACTGCCTGCAGTTTTCTGCAGTCTTTCTCCATTTAAATAATATTCAGCTCGTCTGTTCTTCCTGCCAAGATGCATAACGTCATATTTTCCCACACTATATTCCATTGGCCAAGTTTTTGCCCATTCACTCAACCTGTCTAAATCTCTCTGCAGACTCTTTGTGCCATCCTCACCACTTGCCTTCCCACCTATTTTTGTGTCACGTGCAAACTTGGCTATAGTACATTCACTTTCCCTATCCAAGTCATTATTATACATTGGGAATAATTGGGGCTCAGCACTGATCCCTGCTTATCTCCAATTCATGGTGCACTGCCCCAGATCAATATATGTTGTATTCCCCATGCCCCCATGCCCCTCTCCTCAGCTTGCAACATCATTCTTCTCATCACTTCACTCTGATACTTTCCCTCCTCCAGAGTTCACTCAGCTCTTACTCTTAACTTCCCCCCACTTCCTTCTCAGCAGTCTAGGTTCATACCCTTCGCTAATTTGTTCTTCATTGTTGTAGCAGGCTCGACAGCTTCTGCTGCTTTGATCCTGGAATCAAATCTTGCTGCACCTTGTGGGCAGGTAAAGTAGCCTTCACATGTGGTTGGCGAAACACACATCTGTCTGTCCTGAGACCATCACAACTTTGCCTCTGAAGGCCTGCTGGTGAAGAACCTTGTTGATGAGGTACTTGCAGGCACAAAAATAAAAGCACAATACTACAGATGATGGAAATTGGAAATAAAAGCAGAAAGTGTTGGAAATATTCAGCAGATCTTGCAGCATTTGAGATACCAGGGAGAATCTTCCTGCTTTTTTGTGAAATGTCCACCAATGGCGTTAGGAAGCCATGTTAAGATGTGGAGGGAGAAACCAAGTTCATGTTTTGAGTCAAATATAACTGAAGTTCTGAAGACTCCTATTTAACTCAAAATGTTAACTCTGCTTTTCTCCTCCCACAAATGCTGCCAGACGTGCTGAACATTTTCAGATTGTTCTGTTTTTATTACTTACAAGCACTCCATCATTGAATTGACATAATATTGGTTTCAATGAGCCAAAAACCTAAGATTTGCATCATGAAGCTCTCTCTTGAATCACAAATCCTGTCTCGCAAGAGGTATTTTTAATGTCTATAACCTCTCCTTACCCTCAGCAACTTTCTGAGATTGCAAGGTCTGGTACAATATTCACAGATTCAGCTTTGTCTCTGACAGAGGTGTGGTAGTGATTGACTGTGGAACAGGAAGACAATGACATCAGCACGAGC